>JAAWXA010000112.1:45477-62772 GCA_038090715.1 Florisuga fusca
TGCTTGAGGAATGACAGAATCACAGAACGTTTAGGTTGAAAGAGACCTCCAAGATCATCAGTCCAACCTGTGACCAACACCATAATCTTACTACTAAACCATGGCCCTAAGGACCAGGTCAAAATGCCTTTTAAATACCTCCAGGGATGGGGACTCCACCATCCTGGGCATCCCTGTCCCTGTCCTGGGCAGTCCAACCTGACCTTTAATGTTTCCAGAGATCCAAAAATCCACCACCTCTCTGGGCAACTGGTGCCAGATCCATCACCCTCATCCTAAAAAAGGTTTTCCTGATATCCAGTCTGAACCTTCTCTCTTTTAGTTAAAAAAACGTTACGTAGATGCCCCCTTCCTGGCAGTGTCTCAGCCCAGGTTGGATGGGGCTTGGAGCAACCTGGGCTGTGGGAGGTGTCCCTGCCCATCCAGGGGGTTGGATTTAAATGATCCTGAATGTCCCTTCCAACCCAAACCACTCTGGGATTCTTGTCCCACCACTGCAGTCTCCCCTGAAAAGTCTGTCCCNAGACTTGGGGAAAGACTTTGGACAAGGGCCTGGAGGGATGGGATGGGGGGGAAGGAGAAAGGAGAGAATTAGAAGAAAGGAAAGAATTAGATTGAGTACAAGGAAGAAATTCTTGAATTTGAGGGTGCTGAGCCCCTGTCCCAGGCTGCCCAAGGAAGCTGTGGCTGCCCCATCCCTGGCAGTGTCTCAGCCCAGGTTGGATGGGGCTTGGAGCAACCTGGGCTGTGGGAGGTGTCCCTGCCCATCCAGGGGGTTGGGACTGGAGGAGCTGGAAGGTCCCTTCCAACCCAACCCAGTCTGTGATTGTATGATTACTCCTGGGTGGCAAAATGGATTAACCCTTCAGGTTTTGGAGAGGAGAGCATTCAGTGACATGGGCAGGACCATTCCATGCTGCCTTGCCTTGTGGCTGGAGAACAGCTCAACAGGTTTAGCATGGGAGAGGCAGTGAGGGAGATTCCCTCTCCCCCCCTGGAGCTGTTCAGTGATTTTTTCACTCAACCAGGAGGAAGTTCTCACAATCCAGGAGGGTGATTGTGCCATTTTGAGGGTGATGCATAGCTCTGCCAAGGAGCAGAAAATCATTGCCTCCTTCAGGAATCTGTTCCAGTGGCTCAGTGTTAGGAGGAGGTGGTTTCTTTGCATTTTGAAGACGCAGTATTTGGCCCTCTTTATCTTCTGCTGGGTGTCAGCAACCCCCCCTTCACGTCAGGTGTTCTCTGTCCTTGTTGCAAAGGCAGTTTAAGAGCCTTTGCTCTAATAATCTCCATAGCCAAAATATCTTCCATCTCTTGCAGCACGTTCTCTTCTGATTCCTGAATCATTCATCCAACTCTTTCCTGCAGCATTTCGTATTTCTTTCCTCTTTTAGAGCAAGAAAAGATCCATCATTTCAGAATGACTTTCTGGAGAGTGCAGCTACAGCTAACAGCACCTCTCAGTTCCTGCAGAACTTTGAGGACATCCTAAATGAGCTGGGACACTCTAAAATATGTGTGGGACACTAAAATATGTGTGTGACACTCAAAAACATGTATGGGACACTCTAAAATATGTGTGGGACACTAAAATATGTGTGTGACACTCCAAAACATGTATGGGACACTCCAAAACATGTGTGGGACACTCCAAAATGTGTGGGACACTCCAAAATATGTGGTCCTCAGCTCCTGGGCTTCCTGTAGCAAAGCCATTGTAAACCCCTAGGGGTGTTTGGGATGGGTGAGACCAGATGAGAGAAAATAAGACTGGGAGGAACTGGGAGAGCTCAGTGAGATGCTCAGTGTCCCCAAAAGAGGGGCAGTGCAATGAAATCCCTCTGGGTTCACATCTGGCTGAGAACCTCCCTCCCTCCTCAAGCACTCAGCCCAAGGCTGTGTTCTCCTCTGGCTCCCAGAGATGATGTCCCTTGCTTGTCATTTCAGCCCCATGACTTCTTGTCCTGTCCCTGGCAGAGCTGTTTATCCTCCCCCCCCTCTTTGCAATGACCTGGTACATAATTGAAGATGCTCTTGTGTCTCCTTCCAGCTGTCCTTCCTCCAGATTAAATGACACCAGTTGCCTCCCAGTAGCTCATGTTCTCCCTGGACTCTGATCCTGCTCGTGCTTGTCACACCAACACTCTTGGTGTTGTCCTTGGCCTGAGATATTGAAACCCAACCCAGCATTCCAGCCTGTAAGTGGAGAAGAGGCAAAGAGTCACTTCTGCTCTTCTGTCCTCCCTGGGTCAACCCCGGTGAGATCACCCAGAGGTTCTGGGAATGCTTGAAAAGGGTAAATAAAGCCTGATGGGTGCCACTGGGTGCTGTGGATCCTGCACTCCAGAAGCCTCCTGGCAAGAATAGAAAGGTTTGGGTTAGAAAGGACCTTGAAAACTCACCCAGCCCAAACCAACCCCCACCATGAGCAGGAATATCTTCTGCTAGATCAGGTTCTCAGAACCTTGTCCAAAGAATCCCAGAATGTTTTAGGTTGAAAGAGACCTCCAAGATCATCAGTCCAACCTGTGACCAACACCATAATCTTACTACTAAACCATGGCCCTAAGGACCAGGTCCAAATGCCTTTTAAATGCCTCCAGGGATGGGGACTGCACCATCCTGGGCATCCCTGTCCTGGGCAGTCCAACCTGACCTTTAATGTTTCCAGAGATGGCAAATCCACCACCTCTCTGGGAAACTGGTGCCAGATTCATCACCCTCATCCTAAAAAAGGTTTTCCTGATATCCAGTCTGAACCTTCTCTCTGTTAGTTAAAAAAACGTTACGTAGATGCCCCATCCCTGGCAGTGTCTCAGCCCAGGCTGGATGGGGCTTGGAGCAACCTGGGCTGTGGGAGGTGTCCCTGTCCATCCAGGGGGTTGGAATTAAATGATCCTGAAGGTCCCTTCTAACCCAAACCAGCCTGGGATTCCATGATTCTATGATACAACATCAGGAGGACACAGAGCTCCTGGAAGGTGTCCAGAGGAGCCACTCAAATGCTCAGAGGGCTGAGCACCTCCCTGGGAAGCCAGGCTGAGGGATTGGGGGTGTTCAGCCTGGAGAAGAGGAGGCTCCCAGGGGAGCTCAGAGCAACCTCCCAATATCTGAAGGGGCTACAAGAAAGCTGGGGGAGGGACTTGGGACAAGGGCATGGAGGGAGGGGATGAGGGGAAAGGGTTTCCAGCTGGAAGAGGGGAGATTGAGTTGGAGATGGGAGGGAGAAATTGTTTGGTGTGAGGGTGCTGAGCCCCTGTCCCAGGCTGCCCAAGGAAGCTGTGGCTGCCCCATCCCTGGCAGTGTCTCAGCCCAGGTTGGATGGGGCTTGGAGCAACCTGGGCTGTGGGAGGTGTCCCTGCCCATCCAGGGGTTGGATTTAAATGATCCTGAAGGTCCCTTCCAACCCAAACTACTCTGGGATTCTTGTCCTACCACTGCAGTCTCCACTGAAAAGTCTGTCCCCATCTTTCTTAAGCCCCTTCTAAGGCCAAGTGGATGCTGGTTCTGGGACCTGCCCAGTTTTCCCAGAATGGTTTCATGCTCCAAGATCATGGTAATAGATGGGTTGTGGTTCTCCAGAACCACTCAGGGTGACAGTTCTGAGCTTACTGGGGACATGGCTGTCACAGAGAGGAAGACTGAGGATGTATGAGAAGAAGAAGGCAACGAAGATGCTCCTGAGCTGTGCTGCTCAGCACTGGCATTTGTCAAACCTTAAAGAGCAGCAGACACAGCTGACCTGGAGGAGAAAACCATCAGTGAGGAACAAATGACAGCTGTACAAATGAAACAGGGCAGATTCAATCCTCCCTTCACAAAGGAAGGAATTAGAAACCACTGAACCCAAAGTTTGGTGGTGGTGATAGAAGGAACTAACAAAGCTGGAAATTTAATGAGCTGGGCTGCTGGAGCAGGCTGATGATTGGGGAGGTTGTGTTGTTTGTCATGATAACCAGGCCATCTATAAAGGAAAAAAAAAAATCCATTTACCAATTGCACCCAGTTTTGTAGTATTCAGACTGGTTTGTTTTTTTTTTTCCCCAGACAAAGATTTCCCAAGGGTCACAATTTACCTGCAGGCCACGCTCTCCATGGTGCATCCATAATGTGGTAAAAGCCACAGCATGGTTTGGGGCCCTGCAGCCATCTCGGGGAAGTTTGAAGATTTTTTGGCTCCAGCTGAAACTGTGCATTTATTTCTAGAATTCCCCAACATAATAACTGATGTCTCAGCCCCAGTGCCCAGGCACAAAACCCCCTACAAACCTCTTCTGCCCCCAAATTTCTCCTTTTTCTTTCTTTCCACTAAGCCATAACAGAGATATCAGTTGCATTCAGAGGAGAGAGTTGCCCAGAGCTGGCTGGAGACATTCTAGAGAGAAGCCAAGAAGAGAATGAAAGCAGGAGGAATGTTGGCTGAGGGAGCAGGGGGATTGTTTGTTATTTTTGCAGTGTCTCAAAGCCTTCACCTGGAAGCAACAAGGTGGGTCTGAAGGATGTGAGCCCTCAAGGTCACCTCGCAGCCCAGGAACCAACCAGCTCCTGGGCTGCATCAGCAGCAGCACAGACTTCTCCCCCTCTGCTCTGTTTCATCTCTTTGCTTCCCTCCTCCCTTTTCTTTTGTTCAGTTCTTTTCCCTCCCGATTTATTATTAATATCCACATTTTTCTGTCTCGTTTCTCCCTCCTTCTCTATTATTTAACTCTGCCCAGGCTATGGGTAGGCTCCTCTGGCACATCAAAAGATGTTTTGGAATTAAAGCTGCAGCTCTCTGTGGCCCAGAAGGGATTAAAGGAGGGGCTGAAATCCTCCATCACCTTCCAGGGCTCTGAGCAGCCTTGGCTCATGCTGCTTTCCAGTATCCCCAACATGATGGGACCTGAGGGTGCTCAGGACCTGCTGTGTTATACAGAACCACATCCTCTAAATCTTGGCTGTTAGGTGAGCATGTGCCAAGCTAAACCTTGAAAAAATTAACAATTCCAGCAAGGGCTATTCACTTTGGATAATCCTGAAGCCTGCAGGGATACTGTGGTCCTCTGAAGAGTTTAGATCCTGTGTGATCTGATGGGGAGAGGAGAGGAGGAGAGGGCTGGATGGCTGGGAGGGGTGGATTGAGGATTCTGGGATGTGCTTCCAAAGGGATGCACTGGAAAAACAGTCTCTTTCCGTGTGTTTCCCAGCACTTGCATGGCCTTCTTGCTCCGCAGTCCAGAAACCAGGAGAAGGAGCAGTTTCCCTCTGGGAATCTGGAAAATATTTATTATTTTACATTCCTGGAGGAAAACAAACATAACATTATTTGGTGGAAGGAGGCAGGGCAGGTCCTGAACTAACCTTTGTTCATCTTCTCCCCATTGTCCTCTTCCAGGGGGGGCTTCATAGGCAGAAATCATCCTGATTCTACCTCTCCTCATCCCCCACAAACTCCTCTGAGGTCCCTTCGTGGCCCTGCAGCTCCTGTGCAGGTGTCATGATGTGCCAGCCCGTGGGATTCTCTTGCTGGATGGGGTATGCATGAACATACTGTAAACATCTTGGACCTCAGTGTCCTAAATGACACCACACAGCTGTGTTTGTACAGCAGAACCCAGGCTGTAGTGGGAGCTGACATGGGCAGTGCACACAGAGCCACGTGGACATCTGCATTTTGGGGACAGAACGTGCAATGCATCCCAGCAGCTGCAGAACAGGGGGGAGGAAAGACTTTTGTGGCTTGAAAATTATCCTGGGCCTCATCCCTCACTGGCTCATTGCTCTACACTCAGCCTGCACTTTCCAGCCTCAGGAAAACTGGTGTGTGAGACCTCAGGGGCAGATCCAAGGGGTTGGGAATGGGATGGTGGAGACCACACAGCGTGAGATGGGAGATGTTACTGCTTTGCAGCACTACACCTTGAGCTGGATTTATTTTTTTTTTTTTAATATCACTCCCTCCTGCATCCTCTGTTCCCAGAACATCTTCTGCAAAAGCCCCCTGGAGGTATGAGGAGTCCCAGCAACATCTGCATTTTGGGGAGGTAACGTGTGAGCTGAATCGCATCCCAGCAGCTGCAGAGTAGGGGGGAGGAAAGACTTTTGTGGCTTGAAAACTATCCTGGGCCTCATCCCTCACTGGCTCATTGCTCTACACTCAGCCTGCAATTTCAATACCTCCCAGCCTTGAGAAAATGGGTGTGTGAGACATCAGGGGCAGATCCAAGGGGTTGGGAATGGGATGGTGGAGACCACACAGATGAGATGGGAGATGTTACTGCTTTGCAGCACTACACCTTGCTTGAGCTGCTGCAGGCTCCTGATTTATTTATTTTTTAAAATATCACTCCCTCCTGCATCCTCTGTTCCCAGAACATCTTCTGCAAATGCTCCCTTGAGATCTGAGGAATCCAAGTGACTCTACAGCCCAGATTTTAGGGAAGGCTGCTGGCACGCTGGACCATCAATCACAGATTTTTTTCCAGTTTCCTGGAACCAGTGAAGCTGTCATTTCCTCTGGGCTTGCCTGGCATCATCACACAGGAAAAATGTGCTACCTTGTGTGCCTGAACATCCAGGATGAGCCTCAGACAAAAATGGGGGCACCTGGCTGTGTCCCATCTCTGCTGGAGGGGACAATGAGGAGAGCTGGGCCCTTTTCTGCTCTGGATGGAGATGGATGTCACAAAGATTTGCTGGGAGATCTTCTGGGAGGCGTGGTGACACTTGTTCTACTCCAGATGGATTTTAGACATTTCCAAGCTTTCCCCTGCTCACCCTCTGCTACCCACACGCCAGCCCCGAGGTGTGTGTGTGCCACAGCCTGCTCAGAATCACCCACAACAACCCCATGGGGAGCTCCAGGCTGGGCACAGAGTGGCTGGAGAGCAGCCAGACAGAGAGGGACCTGGGGGTTTGGATTGACAGGAAGCTGAACATGAGCCAGCAGTGTGCCCAGGTGGCCAAGAAGGCCAATGGCATCCTGGCCTGGATCAGGAACAGCGTGGCCAGCAGGTCCAAGGAGGTGATTCTGCCCCTGGACTCAGCCCTGGTGAGGCCACACCTCGAGTCCTGTGTCCAGTTCTGGGCCCCTCAGGTCAGGAAGGAGATTGAGGTGCTGGAGCAGGTCCAAAGGAGGGCAACCAGGCTGGTGAAGGGACTGGAGCACAGATCCTATGAGGAGAGGCTGAGGGAGCTGGGGCTGTTCAGCCTGGAGAAGAGGAGGCTCAGGGGAGACCTCATCACTCTCTACAACTCCCTGAAAGGAGGTTGGAGCCAGGGGGGGGTTGGTCTCTTTTCCCAGGCACCTCTCAGCAAGACAAGAGGACACGGTCTCAAGTTGTGCCAGGGGAGGTTTAGGTTGGATATTAGGAAAAAATTCTTTGCAGAGAGGGTGATCAGGCACTGGAATGGGCTGCCCAGGGAAGTGGTGGATTCTCCATCCCTGGAGATATTTAAAAAGAGACTGGATGTGGCACTCAGTGCCATGGGCTGGGAACCACGGGGGGAGTGGATCAAGGGTTGGACTTGATGATCTCTGAGGTCCCTTCCAACCCAGCCAGTTCTATGATTCTATGATCCCTGTGCAATTAGGATGTTCCCAGCTCCAAAATCTGCTCCTGGATTCCATTTCGTTGGCAATCACAAACCTTTTTGGGAAGGTGTCTGCAGGGGCTGTTTACTCCTCAAAATCTTCCTTTTCTTGGCTTCTGTCAATGTGAGGCAAAGCTGCTGCTCTCCTGGCTCTGGGGCTAAGCACGGGTCCAGCCTGGGACAGTGGGGACAGCAGGGTGGGGACAGCTCATGAGGCATGAGCTGGGGTGTCCTTGTCACCCTCCCATTGCCAGCACTGGGACAGGAGTGTGTCCATCAGGAGTGTGTAGGCTGTTCCCCAGTGTTCCCAGTTTGCTGTCCCCATTGGGCAGTGTCCCATCCTTCTCCACCTGGCTTTGGTCTTTCTGCAGATGCTTTTCAAGGGTTGGACTTGATGATCTCTGAGGTCCCTTCCGACCCAGACAATTCTCTGATTCACTCAGAAGCATTTCCCATCACCATCCCCCAGGATCATCTCTGTCCCAGCCCCCTGGGTGGCACAGGGTGGGATGCAGCTGAGGGCATCCAAAGAAGAAAGACACAAATCCAGTTGCTGTCTCCTGTCCCCGTGCTGGAAACACTCAGGGGATGAAGACAGAAGATCTTTCTCCATGAATTTCCTCTCTGGAGACTCCCTGAAAGCAAAGAGACACAACAGCTGGGAAGAAGTCTTGGCCTTGCTTATCATGACCCATTCCTCCTCCCTCCCCTCCACCTCTCTGGGGTCTCAGCACCCTCTGACATGCTCCCCTTTCTCTCTGCCCCTCTCTTTATTCCACCCCTGAAGGTTCAGACCTATCAAGGTCCTTCCCAGTGTGTCCTTGCTCACCATGCCAGCCCCTCATCCCCCAGGTCAACACTTCATCCACCTCTCTCTTTTTTCTCCAGGGTTGCCTGATGGCAAGAAATCTATCTGCAAATAGTTGCAAATACCTGTCTGCACCTCCTTCACCTCCCTCCCACCCCTTGGGAGCTGAGGCTGAAGCAGTGGATGATGTGCAAACCCATCCTGTCCCATCCTGGCCAGACCCACGTCCTCCCTGTGTCCTCCTGGATCCTACAGGGATTTCTGGTTTGCTTTGTATTTGTGCTCAGCCCCTGCTGCAGCAGCCATAAGAAACCAGAAGGTGGGAAAGAAAAAGAAAAAGAAAAAGAAAAAGAAAAAGAAAAAAAAGAAAGAAGAAAGAAGAAAGAAGAAAGAAGAAAGAAGAAAGAAGAAAGAAGAAAGAAGAAAGAAGAAAGAAGAAAGAAGAAAGAAGAAAGAAGAAAAAAGAAAAAAAAAAAGGCAGGAAAAAAAAAGCAGAAGAAAAAAAAGAAAGCACCAAATCCTCAAAACTATCCAATGCAATTTGGATCCATCCAGCTGCCAATGAGTCGTGGGGTCGTGGCACTGGGAGAAGCAGGAGATGGGGAAGGTGGGAAGGGAAATTAACAGCAGATCTAAGTGTCGGAAGGTTTGAACAGCAAGTTTAGCTGAGGAATGTTGTGAGGAGGTTTTGTTGTTTGTGGTTTGTTTTTTTTTCCCACTGAAATTTGCTTAAAAAAAACCAGCATGCACAGCTTGGAACTATCTCAGGTTCTGGTCTCTTTAGCAAATGACATTTTAGCTAGAAAAAGTGAGGTGAGAGGGATGAAAATGTTATGGCAGCATTTATCAGCACCGATTGAAAACACTTCTGTCCTTCAGCCCTCTGAGAGCAACAGATGAGGATGAAGCTGGGAATATGCTCAGTGGTGCAGTGTCAGCTCTTATCAGATGGGGAGGATAAAGGATGTTGTTCCCTCATCACATTAATTTCAGAGCCTTCAACAACAAGCTCCTGCACCACTTGGCTGGAAGTACATAAAAACCTAAAGATGAATTTCAATTTTCATGAGTAATCATCACTCAGCCTGGCTCTGAAGGCAGAGGAGTCTTCCTGATTTATTCTGCTCTGTTTGACTTGAACCTTCCAGCAAGAACAACTGGGAGAGGGAAGGGCACATGGAAATCAGGAGGAAAAAGCATCTGGTATTAGCAACATGAGCAGATAATTTTGTGCCTCCAATTGCAAGGGGTTGTCCCTTCTCCAACACAGGACAGTGAGTGGATTCTGGTGACTGCCAATTTAATTTAATGAGAAGATAATGAGCTTAAAACTCTTTAGTGATGGACTGGGCACTGTGCTAGCTTAAAGGTAGGACTTGATGATCTTAAAGTTTTTTTCCAACCAAAACAATTCCATAATGAAGGTTCAGCATCTTGGCCAAATTCCAGAAAATTCTATGCATTTAGGCAGCTGCCATCTCCCCCATGTCACTGGATCATAGAATCCCAGAGTGGTTTGGGATGGAAGGGACATTCCAGCTCCTGCAGTTTCAACCCCCTGGATGGGCAGGGACACCTCCCACAGCCCAGGTTGCTCCAAGCCCCATCCAACCTGGGCTGAGACACTGCCAGGGATGGGGCAGCCACAGCTTCCTTGGGCAGCCTGGGACAGGGGCTCAGCACCCTCAAATTATAGAATTTCTTCCCAAGATCTCAACTCCATCTCCTCCCTTTCAGTATGAAACCCTTCCCCCTCATCCCATCCCTCCAGGCCCTTGTCCCAAGTCCCTCCCCAGCTTTCCTGGAGCCCCTTCAGGCACTGGAAGCTGCTCCAAGGGCTCCCCAGAACCTCCTNAAGGGAAGGGAAGGGAAGGGAAGGGAAGGGAAGGGAAGGGAAGGGAAGGGAAGGGAAGGGAAGGGAAGGGAAGGTTGGAAGGAGCTCAACAGCTTCAGAGAGGTTTTGGTCTAAAATGGGCTTTGCCTTTATTACAGCTTCCTTGGGAATAGACAGATGGGTATTTGCATTTCCCCTTCCCAAAACCTCCCCCTGCAGGACCCAGGACTTCTCAGTCTGCTCAGGCACCTCATCACAGCTGAAGTCTTTTCTTTTTCCTCTTCCTCCTCCTACATCTTCTCCCAGAATCCCAGAGACACCATGGCTGGAAGAGACTCCTAAGACCATCACATCCAACCATCAACCCAAAGAACTTTCTCTCCTAGGAATAACCCATTTTCCCTCCTCCTTACAGCTCCAGGGGTGGAAGGAGTGGTGGCTGCCACATCCTCTTCCTTGCAGGGCAGACCTTGCACCCAAGCCCTCCTCCTCCTGTTTAATTTTGGTGTTGAATCCCCACATTATCCTTTTCAGGCTTGTTCTCCCATCTCTGCCATGCATGATTTGAATTCTAACCCTCCCCTCTGTAGCACTCATGACCGCAGGCAGAAGTTTTATTAACTCCCCTTTCTCTCATCATCCAAGTCATGAATTAAAAATATTGATTAGTACCAGAAAGGAGGCAGACCCTAGTGAGATTCTGCTAGATAAATCCTTCTGGGGAGGCAGTAGCCCACCTGTAACCTCTGGAAGTGAAGCTTTCCAATTTTTTCTCCTCTCTGCCTGATAATTTTACATGGCTGATAATTAAATTTGATGGGGTAAAATGTAAATAAAGTAAATATGATGGGGTAGGGTCAAAAACCTACTTCAAGTTAAAAGGTGGCACACCTAAAATTTAACCTAAAAGTTAAAAAGCTTCCCCAGATGGGCCAAAGGAGAAATTAAATGTTTGATGTGATCTGCCCATGACATTGTTACCCAAGTGATTCCACATGGATGAACAATTGCTTCAGCACCTTTCTGGGCCTGGATCTGCCTGATTTCTCTATTTTCCCTTTCTAAGAACCTCCAGGAACCCCCCAGCCTCTGCAAATAAAGATTTCTTGGATGGTCTTTTTCAGTATCCTGGTGGGAACTTGATGGATTTTCCTAAACTGACCATTTCCACTTTTTGTATACACATATCTGAATTATTCCCCTTCTTCTTCCCCAGCCTGAGGACTTGATTTCTTTCACATCTCTAATTCCCAGGCTACAGCCAGGCAGAGGGATTCTCCACATCTTTCCTACAAACTGAGTCTCTTCCAGGAGCACTTTCTGGGAACAGAATTTGGGTTGCCAGAGGCAGTTTGAGTGGATTTCAATAGAAATATTGTGGGTTTTGTTTACAGATCTTCTGCTGGGATTCTGAAAACAGTCACCAAATCCACATGGGACCCAAACCTTCTGCTGAAAAACCTGCAGCAGATGGACAGGAGAAACCCTCTGAGAAACTCAGGGGTGGCCAGGAGCACCCCAAGGAGAGATTTGGCTGAGATAAGTAGACCAAAGATTATTTTAAAACTTTTCTTTGCTCTTTTACAGAAAAAAAAAAAAAAAAAACTCTGATTCACTGAACCTTTGGCAAACTCCTTTGATGTTTTTCTTCTCCAGCCTGCAGAGAGTTGAACAACCAGCAAAAATTCACAGGTGGAAGGCTACAGCCCAGCAGATGCTCTGTTTAGTGAGGAGGGGTTAAAAAACCAGGAGCAGCACCAGTGGAGTCCTCTACAAAAGGAGATGTGTTGAAAACCCCTGTGAGGATGGAGGTTTGGAGCTTGGGTCCCCCAGGGCTCAAATCATGGGGCAACTGGATGAGAAATGAGAGGTGCTGTGGTTTTCTAGGCAGAGATCTCCCTCACACCTCCCTGGGGTTCAAGCACCTCCCAGGAGTGTGTCTTGGCTTCTACAAGCCCAGTTGGAGGTGCTGGTTGCCATCCATGCCTTGGAGAATGTGAGAAGAGAATGTGAGGAGGGTTATCCCAGCCAGGAGTGGGTCCTCACCATTCCAAGCCCTGGAAATGCAGCTGGATCCCTTTTTAAACCTTCATCTCTGCTTGGTGGGACTGCGAGGATGCAACCCAGCTCCTGCTGGTTGGTGTTGGCCAAGGACACCCAAAGAGCTGCTGTGTTCAGTTCACAGAATCCCAGGATCATTGGGGTGGGAAAGGAGCTCTGGGATCATCAAGTCCAACCCTTGATCCACTCCCCCCGTGGTTCCCAGCCCATGGCACTCAGTGCCACATTCAGTCTCTTCTCCAAAACCTCCAGGGATGGAGAATCCCCCCCTCCCTGGGCAGCCCCTTCCAATGCCTCAGCACCCTCTCTGCAAAGAATTCCTTCCTAATATCCAACCTAAACCTCAATCCAGCTCTGCCAGGGGAGGTTGAGGTTGGATATTAGGAAAAAATTCTTAATCCCATGGCTTCTTGTCTGACTGAGAGCTGCCTGGGAGCAGAGCCCGACCCCCCCCTGGCTCCAACCTCCTTTCAGGGAGTTGTAGAGAGTGATGAGGTCTCCCCTGAGCCTCCTCTTCTCCAGGCTGAACACCCCCAGCTCCCTCAGCCCTTCCTCCCAGGATCTGTGCTGGAATCCCTTCACAGCCTCCTTGCTCTGCTCTGGACCTGCTCCAGCACCTCAATCTCCTTCCTGAACTGGGGGAGCCCAGAACTGGACACAGGACTCACATTTTGGCCTCACCAGAGCTGAATCCCTTCCCTGGACCTGCTGGCCATGCTGTTCCTGATCCAGGCCAGGATGCTCTTGGCCTTCTTGGCCACCTGAGCACACTGCTGGCTCATGTTCAGCTTCCTGGCAACCTCAGGTCCCTTTCTGCCACCCTGTGCCCAGCCTGTCTCTTNGTTGTGTAGTTTAGTTTCCAACCCATAAGTCTTTTTCCCTTATTCTCTCTCCTTTCCTTATCAGGGAGGAGAGGGGGATTAATAGAAAAATCTGTCATTTGGTTTAATTGCCAGGTCAGTGTTAAACCCTGACAGTTCTGTGCAGTTCAAATATCATTAAAATATTAAAATCCAACAGGATGCAGGGCTGCATGCCCCAAGGGCATCACCAGCAGGGCCAGAGATGTCCTCATCCTGCTCTGCTTGGTGCTTGTCAGAGCACCCCTGGGGGGCTGTGTTCAGCTCTGGTCCCCAAAAAGGATGGGGACAGGGTGGAGAGGGTCCAGAGAAGAGCCCCGAGGATGATCAGAGGACTGGAGCAGGTGGCAGAGGAGGAGAGGCTGAGGAAACTGGGTCTGGTCAGCCTGGAGAAGAGAAGGCTGAGGGGAGACCTCCTGAGGATGTTCCAGGGGGCTCCAAAGCAGATGGAGACTCCCTGTTTCCATGGAGTCCCCTGGAGAAGACAAGGGGCAAGGGGCACAAGTTGCTCCTGGGGAGATTCTGATGGGACACAAGAGGAAAATGTTTCAGCCTGAGGACAGTCAGAGATTGGAATGGTCTCCCAGGGGAAGGGGGGGATTCCCCCACTGGGGGAAGTTTGAAGTCTCAGCTCCATGGGGTGCTGGGACAGCTCAGATCAACAAGAATAATATTAAAAGGGTTGGAGCAGAGGGGCCTTGAGGGCCCTTCCCACCTGAGATTCTGGGATTCTGGGATTCACTTCCCTGGGCACAGCTGGGACAGAAATGGCCAGAGCAGGAAAGTGATGATGCTCTGGAGGGCAATTTAACCCTCAACCCCCCCTCAGCTGGTGGAACACCCAACACTGCAGCGTGGATGTGTCCAGGACAAGGACTGAATTCTTCTTGGGGGGTCCCTACAACCCTGTGTTTAGTGACTGCTCAAAAAGCACCTGGACAAAACCTGTCAGCATCTGATGGTGCTGGAACCCACGGATCAATCTCCAAGGGACTGATGTGAGGAGGATGATTCAAAAGGGATTAATCAGCACAAAAGCAGCTCCCAGCCTTGGAGATGTTTTCCTGCAGAGCTATCAGTCTCTGCTAACCACTTTGCTGCCTTTGCTGGAACTGGTGCCACCCACCTCAAAAAAAAACAAACAAAACAACAACAACAAAAAAAAACCAACCCAAAAACCCCTAAAAACCAACCAACCAAAAAAAAACAAAACAAGAAAAAAATCACCAATACAAAATAACTTTAAAAAAACACAGAAAACATTAAAAATGTCCTTCTGCACCCTTCAAAGCCACCTTGTCATTGGGCAAGGAGCCTTCCCTCCTCATTTATTTCATCCTCCTGACCTTGTGCAATTCTCAGCAGCCCTGAAGGCACTGATTTACCTTCAGGTCTGTCACCTCTGGGACTGAAAAGTGCTGCACAGGAACATCCATTTCATTCAGCTCCTGCTCTCCAGACCCCTTTGCTACAGATGCTTTGCTGGAGGTTGGTTGCCTCCTGCAGCCTTCCTGGGACACCAAGGACCAAGGTGGAAGAGAGTCAGGGGCTTCCTGCCCCACCTGAATTGGCTCCTGATGACCTCCCCTTATGAACCTGATGTCAGCTGCTTAAAGCAGATCCTTAAGTGCTTTGTAAAATCTGTTTTGAACTCTTTCCAGGGGAATGTCTCCTCTGGGGAAAACCTGGCAAAGCCCCAAAGAGCACAGGGTGGATTTTGCTGATGCTGCACTTTGCTTCCTTTCCACCCCCCCTCCTACCTGCCTGCCCTCTGCTCTCTGTCAAACATTCCTCTTCCCACCTTGGTCCTCACAGCCTGTTCATAGCTCCTGGTTTTTTATCTGACAGCAGGAACTGGCCTATCCAAACTGCTTTTTTTAAAAATATTTTGCAAGTCAGTCCCTTTCAACAGCGTTCTTAAGGAGCACAGAGGAGGGGATGGGTGAAGAGAGGTTTTCCAGCCCTAATTAGATGGAAATTACCATGGCAAAAGCATAATCATAGGCCTAGAGCTGACCACAGAGCTGAGACACACAGCTCCCAGTTGCCTTGGATGCTTTCCCCCAGGGAACTCTCCCCAGCTGGAGGCACAAGGAGGAAAGGGAGAATTCAGGCTGAACCAGCCTGAGAAAAATCTCAGTATGATGTGACAGGAGTTTTCCAAGTGGAAAATGGATGTAGGTTCCTGAGGCCAACAGTCAGAACATCCATGCTGGGCTCCAGCTGGCCAGGCCACCCCTTGGGTGACATCTGCATCCATCAGGCCCCATCAGGGAGGGATGCTGCAGCCTCAGACCCAAAGGAGGAGATTGTTCTCTCTGTTTAGTTTTGCCTGATGCTGTTTGTGAACAAACTTAGGAGACAAATTGCTGTGTCAGGTCGTGCTCTGGGGCTTTTTTCCCCCTTTTTTATTTTTTTTTTCTTCTTCTTTCTATAAGCAGCACCAATGCTTTGATAACTGTGAGGATTAAGGAGCAGCTGCTGCAGTCTGGAGGGGCTTTTGGAGAAGCTGAAGTCATCCCTCAGTAAGTCTCCTGATTTATAACAGGAGAAGTTTGGGGGTTTAAAACTTGAAAAGATTGAGGTTGGACTTGAAGAAGAAATTTTTGAATTTGAGGGTGCTGAGCCCCTGTCCCAGGCTGCCCAAGGAAGCTGTGGCTGCCCCATCCCTGGCAGTGTCTCAGCCCAGGTTGGATGGGGCAGCCACAGCTGATCCTGAAGGTCCCTTCCAACCCAGGTTGTCCTGGGGCAACCTGGGACAGGGGCTCAGCACCCTCAAATTCAAGAATTTCTCTCCATCTCCCCTCTTGCAGCTGGAAACCCTTCCCCCTCATCTCATCCCTCTAGGCCCTTGTCCCAAGTCCCTCCCCAGCTTTCCTGAAGCCCCTTCAGGCACTGGGAGCTGCTCCAAGGGCTCTCCAGAACCTTTTCTCCTCCAATCTGAACACCCCCAACTCCCTCAACCTGTTCCAGGCTCTCCCCACCCTCCAATTCCAGAATTTCTTCCCCATCTCCAACCTCAATCTCCCCTCTCCAAGTTTTAACCCCTTTCCCTTCTCCTCTCCCTACCCCCCCGTGTCCAAAGCCCTCCCCCAGCTTTCTTGTAGCCCCTTCAGATATTGGGAGGTTGCCATAAAATTGGAAATTTCCCCAATGGTTGTGCCCATGACAGAAACCCTGCAGCACTCTACGGGGTCCCCGTGCACCACGTGGGTTTGTTTTAACCCTGACAAAACGTCTTCAATGTCCTTCCCTGACCTTTGCCAGGTAAAAAAATCATTGTGTTCAGGTGAGGAGCTGTATCTGCCTGGAGTTATGGAATCATAGAATAGAATCCCAGAGTGGTTTGGGTTAGGAGGAACCTTCAGGATCATTTAATCCCAACCCTCTGGATGGGCAGGGACACCTCCCACAGCCCAGGTTGCTCCAAGCCCCATCCAACCTGGGCTGAGACACTGCCAGGGATGGGGCAGCCACAGCTTCCTGGGGCAGCCTGGGACAGGGTCTCCCCACCCTCAAATTCAAGAATTTCTTCCCCGTGTCCAACCTGAATCTATTCCTGGCAAAGCACGTTGCAGCTCTCAACTTTCAAAGCCCTAGAAACCAAATTGTGTTTTTATGAGTCTGCTGTGGTTTGGAAAGTACCTTGGAGCAACTTGAGGACGGGATGCACCAGGAGGTGCAGGAAACCATCTGTGAGCTGAGGAGTTGTGCTTAGTCAGGAAAGAATCTTCTTCTCCAGGAGATGCAGCAAGGATGCCCTAAACCCATGGGCTGCCCAGAGCTGGGGGAACCACTGTGAACGTTGCATCTCAGCTCTTCCCTCCTGCTCTCCAAAGAACCAGGAGCATCAGGAAGCCAAATCTGGGAGAGTTTTGCTTGAAAACCAAGGAGGGTGGGAAACTCTCCCAGATTTGGGTTACTCATGCTCATGGTGAGCACGTGCTCCTTGGCCTGCCATGGATGTGTCCCCCCAATCCCTCTTCAGCATCCCCTCTCACCCCTGTCTTCTGACACCTTCTGTAAAGGCAGAAGTCACTTCTCTGTGTAGGCACCTCTGAAAAGGGCTGTGGACCCTCTTAACCATCTCCTCAATGAGCAAAAGGCACTGTGGAAAAATAGGCCAAAAATCCTTAAAAAAAAAAAAAAGAAAAAAAAAA
>JAAWXA010000112.1:78795-90901 GCA_038090715.1 Florisuga fusca
AAAAGAAAAGAAAAAGAAGAGAAAAGAAGAAAAGAGAAGAGAAGAAAAAAGAAAAATAAAAGAGAAGAGAAGAAAAAAGAAAAAGAAAAGAAAAGAAAAGAAAAGAAAAGAAAAGAAAAGAAAAGAGAAAAAGAGAAAATAAAAGAGAAGAGAAGAGAAGAGAAGAGAAGAGAAGAGAAGAGAAGAAAAGAAAAGAAAAGAAAAGAAAAGAAAAGAAAAGAAAAGAAAAGAAAAGAAAAGAAAAAAGAGAAAATAAGAGAAGAGAAGAGAAGAGAAGAGAAGAGAAGAATAGAAAATAAAAGAGAAGAGAAGAAAAAAAAAAAGAAAAGAAGAAAAGAAGAAAAAAGGAAAAAGAAAAGAAAAGAAAAGAAAAGAGAAAAGAAAAGAAAAGAAAAGAAAAGAAAAGAAAAGAAAAGAAAAGAAAAGAAAAGAAAAGAAAAGAGAGGAGAGAAGAGAAGAGAAGAGAAGAGAAGAGAAGAGAAGAGAAGAGAAGAAGCCTGGGATGGGAGGAGAGCTGCTCCTCTGCAGAGCACAGCAGGGCAAATAAGAGGAGAGGAGAGAAGAGAAGAGAAGAGAAGAGAAGAGAAGAGAAGAGAAGAGAAGAGAAGAGAAGAGAAGAGAAGAGAAGAGAAGAGAAGAGAAGAGAAGAAGCCTGGGATGGGATGAGAGCTGCTCCTCTGCAGAGCACAGCAGGGCAAAGGCTGTCTAGTGGAGAGGAGAGGAGAGGAGAGGAAAGGAGAGAAGAAGCCTGGGATGGGAGGAGAGCTGCTCCTCTGCTGAGCACAGCAGGGCTGAGGAGAGGAGAGGAGAGGAGAGGAGAAGAGAAGAGAAGAGAAGAGAAGGGAAGAGAAGAGAAGAGAAGAGAAGAGAAGAGAAGAGAAGAGAAGAGAAGAGAAGAGAAGAGAGGAGAAGAGAAGAGAAGAGAAGAGAAGGTTATGGGGAGCCCTTGGAGCAGGTTCCAGGTCCTGAAGGGGCTCCAGGAAAGCTGGGGAGGGACTTGGGACAAGGGCCTGGAGGGATGGATGAGGGGGAAGGGTTTCCAGCTGCAAGAGGGGAGATGGAGAGGAGATGGGAGGGAGAAATTGTTTGGTGTGAGGGTGCTGAGCCCCTGTGCCAGGCTGCCCAAGGAAGCTGTGGCTGCCCCATCCCTGGCAGTGTCTCAGCCCAGGTTGGATGGGGCTTGGAGCAACCTGGGCTGTGGGAGGTGTCCCTGCCCATCCAGGGGGTTGGGACTGGAGGAGCTGGAAGGTCCCTTCCAACCCAAAGCATCCCATGATTTTGGGATTCTTTATTGCAAATACAAAAGCTCAACCTCTGAAAGAGCTCGTGGGAGCTCATCCACCCCTATGTGGGAAGTAGTGTGAATCCTCCACCTCAAATATTTTTTTTCCCTGGAGTTCTTCAGTCTTTCCAACCTAAGTACAGCCCCTCTGCCACCCCAGATCAGAGATTTAAAGCTACAACAGAGAGTAGATCTCCCGTTTTATGGTGGGAGGCAGCAAGGTTTCCATCCTTTGAAATCATTACTCATTTGATCTCCCTCATAGCTCCATGGAGGAAGCTGAGCAGATGCTAAAAGCAATTAGAAACTTTAAAATAATGATGAAAAAAAAAAATCCTTGGAGCTACCTTTAGGCACCTTAGAGAAACAAAGTCACAAGTATAGTGTTCCCCTTCTTTTGGAGATCACCTTTGATGGATTAATTCCCCGGGTGTGCAACAGAAGCTGCACATCCTCCCAGATGTTATCAACAGAAGCCTGGAAATTAGTCATGGAAATTACTTCAGGGTGGCTAAATCCTTTTTTTTTTTTGTGGATTACTATGAGCAGGTCCAATGCCTGCAAAATGAGCTCAGAGTGTGAGGAGCAGGGTGCAACCCAGTGTCACCCAGTGCATCCCTACAAGAGCCAAGAGCATTCCCCACACTGCTTTGATTTTTTTCCTATTTTTTGAATAATTCCAGCACGTGGAGCCTGCTCCCTTCCTGGGGACCTGACCTTAGTGTTTGGAAATGTCCCCAGTGCTTTGCACGGAGTATTTATCCAGCTCACAGCTCCATCCTGGTTTTGGTGATGATGGATGGAAAAGCTCTTCCTCTCCTTGAGGCAGAATTCCCAGAGCTTCCCAAACTCCTTTCTGCTCATCACACTTTGCCCCAGACAGATTTAAAGCTCAGTGGCTTCCAAAGAAATGGAGAATGCGAAGCATTTCATGGGATGGGCTCTAAGCCAACCTCATTTTATTCCTAATAAAGAGCAAGAACTTCCCCCCCAGCCTTATTTTGCTCTCAGTTATCTCCATGTGCACTGAAGCGAGGGAACAAGTGACAAAAAGCATTTCCCTCTCCACAGTTGTGCTTCATTTTGCATCCCCCAAGCTTATGTAAGGGACTCAACAGGGTTTCTGAGAAGCAGAAGAAAAGGACTTGGGGGGTGGTGGTGGAGGAGAAGTTCCCCAGGAGCCAGCAGTGAGCACCCCCAGCCCAGAAACCAAGCAGGGCCTGGGCTGCATCAGGAGAAGTGTGGGCAGCAGGGCAAGGGAGGGGATTCTCCCCCTCTGCTCTCCTGAGACCCCACCTGGAGTCCTGCATCCAGGTCTGGAGCCCCTAGTACAAGAAAGAGGTGGAAGTGGTGGGATGTGTCCAGGGAAGGGCCAGGAGGATGCTCAGAGGGTTGGAGCAGCTCTGGAGTGAGGAGACTGAGAGAGTTGGGGTTGTTGAGTCTGGAGAGGAGAAGGCTCCAAGGAGACCTCAGAGCAACCTTCATATATCTGAAGGGGCTACAAGAAAGCTGGGGAGGGACTTTTGAGGATGTCAGGGAGGGATAGGACATGGGGGAATGGATTCAAACTGGAGGAGGGGAGATTGAGATTGGAAGTTAGGAAGAAGTTCTTCCCCTTGAGGGTGGGGAGAGCCTGGCACAGAGAGCTGCTGGAAGACCCTGGAAGTGTCTCAGCCCAGGTTGGATGGGTCTTGGAGTAACCTGATCAGGTGGGATCAAGATCCATCCCCATCCAACCTGGGCTGAGACACTGCCAGGGATGGGGCAGCCACAGCTTCCTTGGGCAGCCTGGGACAGGGGCTCAGCACCCTCAAATTCAAGAATTTCTTCCTCAGGCCTAACCCATGGATGGGTTAGCACTAAAACCTTCAGGCTTTACCCAAATTGTCCCCATCTACACCATTTCACACTATCTACCCTCCAGTTCCTGGTTCTAAATCCAGTTTTGTCTTAGAAATCCCAGTGATTTCAGCAAGGCTGTTCTTCTGACCAAAAAAAAAATTAAAACCAAGAAAAACCCAAGAAATTTAATTTTTTATCAGAATTGGACTGCAAGGGATACATCCCCAGAAAGAATTAATTTCTTAGCACATCTCCCACAACCCTGACAACACCAACCCTGATGGAAGCCCCAAACCAAACCTGAAGCAGGGGTAAGATATTTCCTTCCCTTTTCACCCAGGAGGGGAAAACTCAGTTTTGTTTTGTTTTGGTTTTTTAATTTTTTAATTTTTTTTTAATTTTTTTTAAATTTTTTAAATATTTTTTAATATTTAAAAATATTAAATTTTCCTTCCCTTCCCTTCCCTTCCCTTCCCTTCCCTTCTCTTCTCTTCTCTTCTCCTTTCTCTCCTCCATGCTGAACACCCCCAACTCTCTCAACCTGTTCCAGGCTCTCCCCACCCTCCAATTCCAGAATTTCTTCCCCATCTCCAANGCTAAGAGCTTGCCTCTCTCTTTCCTGCCTGACTTTGGGCTTTGGTGAGGTTGTAGCCTCCATTCCCCACTTTTCAGATGAGCCACAAGCCATGCAAGATTGAGACCTACCAACCCTGGATGCTTTTCTCAGCACCAAGTGTAGTCCTGTAGTCTGGGCACGATCACAGCATCTGCTGTGAGCCAACCAGAAAAAGCTCTGCAGATCTAATTAAACCCAGGAGGATGCCTAAGTTGGGTCTTGAGGCTTACCTAGGAGCTGGGTTGAACTCAGGGAGGACCCCCACTTTTTTCTTACTAACATTGCAACCCACTGTATGGCCTGGAGACCTCTTTGTGGATGAAGAAAAACCCCATCCCAGCAGGAGGTGGGGGATGCAGACACTTACATTTAATGAACTGGGTCAGAGAGAGGTTCTGGAGGTGTTCAGATGTTGACCTGAGTTCTCTGGGCACATCCTCCCTCTTCTTGCAGTCACTTCCCTTCAGTCTCACCACCTGGGGACAGAGGAGATGTTGTCACTCCACTCACCAGGACAAAGTTTCCTCTGAAATCTCTTTTTCTCCTACAAATTATGACAAATACCATTTGCAGTGTTTCTGGGCTTGGACTGCACTCTCCATCTCCAGTGTGGGATGGGCAACCACAGCCCAGTCCTCCTGCCCAGGACATGTGGCTGCTGCTCCATGTCCCTCAGCTCAACATCCCTGTTCCAGGGTCTCACCACCCTCACGGTGAAGATATCCAAATGGTCCCACCATGAAGCCCTGAAATTATAAACCCTTCAACCCCACATCCTGCCCTTTTGTCAACAAAATGTTCAGAGTTAATTCTGCACCAAAAAAAAAAAAAAAAAAGTAGGAAAATTGAATGTTATGACATTGGATGAAGGTTTTGCTGTGCACTTGGTCTCCAGGCACCACGTTTCCCCTTTCTCCTTTCAGATTTCCCTCTGGTCCTGCTGAGGAACCTTCGTCACCCTGTCTACCTCCTGGTGGTGTTGGCCCAAGTCAACATCTCTGCCATGGTTGCTGGTTTAGCAACCTTCATGGGGAAGTTCCTGGAGAGACAATTCTCCCTCACAGCCTCCTTGGCCAACATGATCATTGGTAAGTGGTGCTCTCAAGGCTTGCCAGCTTTTCAGGACCTCTTAGGAGGTCACCAGAGAATTCCAGGGAACACCTCTCCCTCTGGAGCTGCCGGGTTCCTTCCCTTCCCTACAGACAGGCAGAGCACGAGGTCCTTGCCCATCTGATTTCTCAGCTGCTATCCACTTCCCTTCCTTCACACTGCAGCCTCAGCTTGCTGGAATGAAGGAGAGCTGAAGAAATTTATTTTTTTTTTTTAATCTTAGAACAAGAGGAAACGGCCAACCTCTCCCAGGCTATGGGAGACTCTCCATGTCTGTGCCCTCAGGTGCCTGGTAGGGCTCAGAACATCCACACAAAAAAGTCTTTGCTCTAGGAGTAAAAGCCAAGTTTTCCCCTTTTCCCAAGCAGAACAAATTATTCTTCATAAATAACAAGCCTGGCTGTTCCTAGAGTCACAGAATGGGTTTGGGTTGGAAGGGATCTTCGAGATCTTTTAATTCCAACCCCCTGGATGGGCAGGGACACCTCCCCCAGCCCAGGTTGCTCCAAGCCCCATCCAACCCCCTCTTCACCCAGGGAAAAAGTGGTAAGATAAGAGGAAACAGCTTCAAGTTGTGCCAGGGGAGATTTAGATCGGATATTAGGAATAATTTCTCCCTGGAAAGTGCTGTCATTCCCTGGCTGCCCAGGGCAGTGGTGGAGTCCCCATCCCTGGAGGGATTTCCAAGCCCTGGAGCTGTGGTGCTGAGGGCCATGGGGCAGTGCTGGGTTCATGGTGGGACCTGATGGCCTTAAAAGTTTTTTCCAACCAAAACAATTCCATCATTCTAAGATCTGTGGTCCATCCCAGCCTCAGGAGATGACTGCAATGTCCAAACCCAGTGTCCTGCATCAACAACTGAGAGGTGAAGGGCAGAGATTTCTCTGATGGGCACCAGATCCCTCTCTCTGCAGTCTTTTGGGGGGATCCATTGGGTGGGGGGCATGAAGTGGATCAGCTGCTCCACTCTCCAGGTGGAAGAGCAGAAAGTCTTCTGCTGGAGTGTGGTTTGACAGGGAAAACCTCAGCCTATTTTTAGCCAGAAGGACAGAGCCAGCAGCTCCATCTCCAGCATCCCCCACCAGCTCAGCCACGGCGCTGCCGCAGCTCCCGAGACAAATTTAACAGGGGTCAGACAAACAGCTTCAGTCAAGAGGAATATTCTTAATTTACAGGGGGAAAAAAGAAAATTCAAAGCAAAACCAAACTGGGCAGCTCTTTGGCTAAAAAGAGCTCGTTGCCTTTGAAACCCAGCCTGGTGCTCAAACACCCCAGAGGTCACCACGTCCCCTGCTGTGGGTGCCAAGTTCCTTTTTTTTTTTTCTTTTTTTTTTTTTTTCTTAAATAGTCTCTACAAGGTAAGAGCAATAAAACCCCTTTCATGGTTTTCCTTGGCAGAGCTCAGAGATTAGCAGCTTTTTCAAATGCAAAGATAAAATCCATCTGCCTCTCACTTCTCAATCAGGTGATGGGGTCTCTTCTCTGAAACTGCAGCGTTTGCCAAAAATACATCCAAGCTGTTCCTGACTCTGGCTTTCCCACCTCCCAGCTGTTTGTACTTCAGAGAAGCACCAGTCTGCTGAGCACTGTCTGCACAGAAAGGAAAAAAAAGTCCCAAATCTCCCCAAATTCCCCATTCCCAGGTCTCTGTGTGAGGGTGACCCTGGCAAAGGGGACATTTCTCTGCACAGCTGCTGCTTTGGCACCCACCCGAGGGGCAGTTCCTGTCTGCACATGGAACAAAACCCTTGAGGAGGAGGAAATGTCTCTCTGTGCTGTCTTGGCCCCATGACACATTTTTTTTTTTGGTTTCTGGAAAGATCAGGAAATGCATTTTCCTGAAGCAGATGTGTTCCCAGGATGGGGAAGGAAGCTGAGGAGGGAGCAGCACTGATCCTGCCTGGCTCCACCATCAGAGATGCTCGAATCTGCACTTGTGAAACCCCATTGGAGTGCTGGGTCCAATTCTGGGGTCCCCAAGGCAGGAAAGACATGGAGCTGCTGGAGAGAGTCCAGAGCAGACCATGGATATGATCCCAGGGCTGGAGCAGGATGAGAAACTTGGGGTTGTTCAGCCTGGAGAAGAGAAGGAGAAGGAGAAGGAGAAGGAGAAGGAGAAGGAGAAGGAGAAGGAGAAGGAGAAGGAGAAGGAGAAGGAGAAGGAGAAGGAGAAGGAGAAGGAGAAGGAGAAGGAGAAGGAGAAGGAGAAGGAGAAGGAGAAGGAGAAGGTTCTGGGGAGCCCTTGGAGCAGCTTCCAGTGCCTGAAGGGGCTCCAGAAAAGCTGGGGAGGGACTTGGGACAAGGGCCTGGAGGGATGGGATGAGGGGGAAGGGTTTCCAGCTGCAAGAGGGGAGCTTGAGATGAGACATTAGGAAGAAATTCTTTGGTGTGAGGGTGCTGAGCCCCTGTCCCAGGTTGCCCAAGGAAGCTGTGGCTGCCCCATCCCTGGCAGTGTCTCAGCCCAGGTTGGATGGGGCTTGGAGCAACCTGGGCTGTGGGATGTGTCCCTGCCCATCCAGGGGGTTGGGACTGGAGGAGCTGGAAGGTCCCTTCCAACCCAAACCAGTCTCTGATTCTCTGACCTTGCAAAATGCCCTCCTTTAGATTTTTCAGGATGACTCCTTAGAGGACTCAGTTTCTTGGTCCATGTCCACCCCTGAGTGGGCTCTTTCTGCACCTCATGGTTTTGCAATGGGATTTTCTCTCTCACCATCCTTTGTCACTGGGTGAGGGGAAGGAAGGTGAAGCTCCTTCATGCTGTGCATCAGGAAAACCATTCCTAACCTGACCTTGACCAGGGGGAAAAAAAAAAACAAACAAAAACAGCTTTTTTTTTTTTTTTTTTCCCCAAAAAAAAAAAAAAAAAAAAAAAAAAAAAAAAGGGATCAATGACCTGCTCTGCCACAGAGAGGTTTTCCTTGGTTAATTTGAGGCTTCTGTAGAATTTCCTTCTGGCTGTGCAGCTCCCAGCTCAGTGAAAAATAAGGTCACAGAAGTTATTTTCCTATTGAACAAACAAAATGGAAAAGCTCATGGCTTGAAAAAAAAAATAAAAAAGAATTCTTTCTCTACTGAGAAGGTCATGCTCCCTCCAAACACTTCATTATGCCTTTCCCAGCCAGCCTGGGTCCCACCAGGGACTTTATTTCCTCGAGTATTAAAATAACCAAACGTTGGGCACCTTGCTGAGGTCAAAGGGGGTGATTATTTTTAGCTGCTGTTTGCTCCCAAGGCAAATCCCAAGGTGCAGACAAACCCATTCCTGTAACATTCCTTAGGGTCCAGAGAAGAGCCCCGAGGATGATCAGAGGACTGGAGCAGCTGGCAGAGGAGGAGAGGCTGAGGAAACTGGGTCTGGTCAGCCTGGAGAAGAGAAGGCTGAGGGGAGACCTTCTGAGGATGTTCCAGGGGGCTCCAAAGCAGATGGAGACTCCCTGTTTCCATGGAGTCCACTGGAGAAGACAAGGGGCAAGGGGCACAAGTTGCTCCTGGGGAGATTCTGATGGGACACAAGAGGAAAATGTTTCAGCCTGAGGAGAGTCAGAGATTGGAATGGTCTCCCAGGGGAAGGGGGGGATTCCCCCACTTGGGGAAGTTTGAAGTCTCAGCTCCATGGGGTGCTGGGACAGCTCAGATCAACAAGAATAATATTAAAAGGGTTGGAGCAGAGGGGCCTTGAGGGCCCTTCCCACCTGAGATTCTGGGATTCCAGGATTCCATAACCTGAGCCCTGCAGGTTCATTCCTGGTATTTCCAGACTTCCTTGGCTGTAGGGGCTTGAGGGCAACCTCAGGGCATCTCAGGAGCAAAAGTTCAGAGCCAAGCAAAGGCTCAGATTTCCCTGTCCTCACCCTTTGAGCTTTCCACATCAGTGTCTCAGAGAGTTCCCCATGGGGCTGTTTCCATTTCAGCCTTGGGGACAGCCCCAAAGAGAGCTCTCAGCCCCCTGGGTTGGGAAGTCCCCAGGCACCCTGGTGAAGGGCAAGATGCTTTTTGCATCTCATGATGTAGCCAGGAGCATCATCCATGGGACATTTTTGAGTAGTGCAGGAAAGCTCCCAACTGCAGATTACCTTCAGGAGCTTCCCCTTTTCCCAACCCTCCTTCAGGACTGGAAGGGGATGCACTGCTTGACAAGGTCCAGCAATGCCACCTCCAGCAGGAATGATCTCCAAACTTCAGAGCTGGACATCTGCAGCAAGGACACAAACATCTCTTGCAAGGTTTTTCTTGCAGCCCCCTCCTGCCACCGTGATCCAGGTGCTTTTGGGGGATGAAAAACATGGCATCCTCTTGGCCTAAAGTTGGCAGCTCCCCCCTGCCATGGCTTTGCACTGCCCAGGCAGATACACGTGGCCATGGGAAATGGGAAGTGGCTTCCCAACCCTGGGCACCCCCTCCATGATGGGAGCTGCACATCCAGCTTGGTGCTCCTCAAGCATCTGCTCCAATTATCCAGCAGAGCAACTGAAAGTCAAACCTGGAGATGCTGTTCCAATGACAGGGGGACATGTCCCCCACCATCCCAGCAGAAAATCCCAGCAGATGCAGTTTGCAAGAGCTGTCCCATTGCTGCATGCCCTGAACACTCCCACAGTTCACATCCACCCAGTCCCACACTCCTAGAAATCACCTCCTTCCTTGTACCGAGGAAAGGAAAGGAAAGGAAAGGAAAGGAAAGGAAAGGAAAGGAAAGGAAAGGAAAGGAAAGGAGAAAGGAAAAAAGGAAAAGGAAAAAAGGAAAAAGAAAAAAGGAAAAAGAAAAAAAGGAAAAAGGAAAAAGAAAAAAGAAAAAAGAAAAAAAAAGGCTTTCTATAACTATGCCAACATGGCAATGAGCAGGCAAAAAAAAATATTTAATCAGGATTAAGGGCAGAATAACAAACTAAAGGCTAAAATATAGACTGGGGATTAGGCAAAGAGTTGCAACATGCAAAGGAATAAATGTTTGAATCCTCCCACCAGTGAGGCTGAGGAGGAAAGCTCCGATGGGATGGGCTGAGAGCCAGAGGGGGCTGGATGACAGCAAACTGGAGCCACCCAGGCCTGGGCAGGAGTGGGATGTGTGGCTCTGCCTCCTGGAAAATCCATCCCAACTTTCTGTCACCAGGTGTCTGTTTGCAGGTGACATGTGCTGACATTACAGGATTTCTCACTCTCTCCCCTTCCCCCTTTCTTTGCTTCTCCCTGACCCTGGAGCGTCTCGGAATGAAACCTGAAGCAGGAGGTGATGGAGGCTGCAAGACAGATCTTGCCCATGAGAAATGCTGAGCAAGGCCAAGGCTCCTGCTTTTGTTTGAGGTCCTCCTGGGAAAAAAAAAAAAAAAAAGCACCTTTCTCCTTTAAAAAAGCAACTTTCTCCTTTCCAACCCCTCTCCAGGGAGCTGCAGGGACCCAGGAGGTGTTTTACCAGCTCCAACGTGGGCAAGGCTGCAAAGACAGGGAGACAGACACTGTGGGCAAAAAAAAGCACAGGGAAGACCTTCAGCAGATGGAGACTGGGATACAAGAACATTGCCAGGGACAGAGGGTAAAGTGTGAGCTGAACTTTGACTGCCCAGCAACTGGGAAATGCTGAGATGCTGTCGTTTCCCCAGGATCTGGGACACAGCCCAGAGAGATGGTTGGGGCTTGTGGAGGAAAAGATTAAATTGGAATTATTGGGGGGGAAAAAAAAAAAAAAACACCAAACCAACAAGAAGAAACTGTTTGTCTACGAACAGCCTTATCCTCTCATCCCCAGCCTGAGATGATGACAACCTCACAGCTTTGCTGTGATCAGCACTCAACCAGGATTATTCAGGATGCTCCAGTGGTAGAAAAGTACAAGTATCAAAACAGATAAATAAAAATGTTCCAGGTCTGGAGTGATTGATTCATGAAGAGACCTAAAGAGCAAAGCTTCACTGTCATAAATGTGAACATGAAGTGCACATGTAGTTCCAGGAGCTTCAAAGAGAGAAGCTTGTACCAAATTAAGGTGAGGCAGAAACGTGGTTGCAGAATAAATAACCTACATCTGTCTTGGCTGATGGGAGGAGGCAAATAAATCTCCAGATTTATGTGTTGTTATTCAGCATTTGCTGGTTGATGCCCGTTGAGGAATAAAAAAAAAAGTTATTGTGCTGGGATTTTACAACAATGGAGGAAAACCCCATTGGGAGCCTTCAAGTGTTTGCACCTTGTGGTTGCTCTGCTGTTGCTTTTTTCCCTTTCTTTGGACAGGCAGAAAGCCTGAAGCCCAAGGCAGCCAAGGAAATGCTGACAAGCTCTGAAGTTGCAGCTGCATTTAAGCAGGGTTGACCCAAGGGTTCTCATCATGTCCATTCCTGGCTGTGAAACCCTGCCCTGACCCCATCCCTCCCCATCCCGCCCTGCTGGATCCTTTTCCTCACTCCAGTGTCACATCTCCATCCCAAAGCAGAGCCAAGAAGAAGAAGAAACAAGTTTTGTTCTCTGCACTGAGGAGACACCTGGGAACCAACCCAAAGCCCTGTGGGTCCCAGCCCAGTTGGGAAGGGGTGGATGGTCCTGCTGGGGCAGGGGAAGGCAAAACTGGGGTCAAGGCTTCATCAGTGCTGAATTTTGTACCTGGAAAACCATTGCCTTCCTCTGGGGCACTGCTTTCCACCTCCCTTCTGCAGGGTTTTGCAGGACACCCTGGATCTAAGGAGCTCAGTGGGTGCAAGAATTTGGTGGCCTTCAAGGTGCTGCTGCCTCCAGCTCACTGGAGAGGAAAAGGGGGCTGCCCCTCAGGATGGAAAAGCAGTTGTGCTTCTGCCCTTAGCTGAACACTTAATTAACTCAAGCAAGAGAAAGTGCTTTATATCTCTTTTTTTTCTGCCATACCTCCAGAAAAATCGCCCGTGACAATGAAGATTCCCTCCAAAGAAGATTTCCTCCCCCAGCAGACAGATGTTTTACTCAGAACAACATCTGGCAAAGTTTCTAAAGAGGCTTTTTACAAAAAAAATGTCATTTTATTTTTTAAGCAGAGCCCCTTGTTGCTGCTGGTAGTGCAGATACCTCTATGGGATGGGCTCAATCTGGCTTGGCTGTCCAGGCATCTCCTGTCCTGGGAGTAGGGCAGAATTTTGCCATCCCTTAGATTGTTTTCCTATTATTTTTTTCCCCCAGAAAGCTTTTGGAAACTGTTTACAGGGGAAAATAATAATAGGAAAACAATCTAAGGGATGGCAAAATTCTGCCCTACTCCCAGGACAGGAGCTGTCTCTGGACAGCCAAGCCAGATTGAG
>JAAWXA010000112.1:91136-103619 GCA_038090715.1 Florisuga fusca
AGAGACAGGTACCACCCTCATCCTGCAACCTGCTGAGCCACTGCCCACCCCCTGAAACCCAACAGCCCAGGAATATTCCAGAATTCCAGAGTGGTTTAGGTTGGGAGAGATCCCCAAGCTCATCAGCCCAACCCCTGACCAACCCCATCATCAGCTCCTGAGCCATGGCCCTAAGGACCAGCTCCAAATGCCTTTGAAATCCCTCCAGGGATGGGGACTCCCCCCCTGCCCTGGTCAGGCCATTCCTGAAAAGGGGAATTTGGGTTCTTCCCTGATGGATGGAGAACCTTTTCCTGTCTACCCCTCCTATAGAATGAAGAGAACTTTGGGGTTTTTTTTCCTTTGCACCTTCCTGCAGAGCATTGCTGCTGCTGTGTCTGTACATCTCCAACTCCTCCTGGATTTGTTTTACCAATGTGAACATCCCTCTGCAGCCAGGAACAAGAATGGAAATGGCCACCACACAACGTTGAAATGTATTTTTTTCATAAATATTTTCCTATTTTTTCCCTCCCTTGTCTCCCTCTGCACTCCTGTTTCAGCAAAAACCTTTCTCCTTCTGTCCTGATGTTTCCTCTACTGATTCTTCTGAGCTCTGAATCTGAGAATGGAAAAATGGGAAATGCCCCAGGAAGTGCCCTCTGGGGACAAGCAGCTGCTCAAATCCTGGTGCAATAATCACAAAATCACAATGGTTTAGGTTGGGAGAGACCCCCAAGCTCATCAGCCCAACCCCTGACCAACCCCATCATCAGCTCCTGAGCCATGGCCCTAAGGACCAGCTCCAAATGCCTTCGAAATCCCTCCAGGGATGGGGACTCCACCACTCTCCTGGGCCATCCCAACACCTGAATAGATCATTATATCCTCAGAGGTGCCATTGGAACATCAGGTGATGTTTTTTTCCAGGCTGGGTAAAACCCAACCCTCCCTCAGAACCACTCATCCAAGCAGTGGGGCAGGAGAAATGAAAAGTTCTGCACCAGGCAGTGCATGGACTTGTTTAGACAAGAAAGCTTTGATGCTGCCCCAAGGCAAAATGCACATGAAAGGTGATTTCTCATGCTGAAGGGTGGCCAAGACATGGAGATAAGCAGCTTCCCAAGCATGCAACCCCCAGCGTGATGCCTCCTCCAACAGAACAATTTGTTTCCTATGAGTCCCCACAACACTCTGCTTGCCAGAAAACCCCAACCCGCAGCCAGCAAAAAGTTTGGGAATCTCCCAAGTTGTTTCACATCTTGGCAGGGATGTGCTGAGGAGGATTCTGGAGAAGTAAAAAAAACTGGGAGTAAACAGGGAGCAAAGAGCTGTCCCACCAGGCAGCTCCAGCAGGAGCCAGGGACAAGCATCCCCCCCGAGCAAACTGCAGGCAGGCAGATGTCACTTTGGCTTGCAATGGCAAGTTTTGGCCACCAAAATATTTTTCACTGCCAGCTATCTCTGAGAACTTGACAGGAGATGGGTGTTTAGGGGCTGGAAAACGTCTAAAAGCCATTTGGCCAGAGATGTGGTCAGGGTGAGAAGAAGCAAAGGGTGAATCATAGAATCATAGAACTGGCTGGGTTGGAAGGGACCTCAGAGATCATCAAGTCCAACCCTTGATCCACTCCCCCCGTGGTTCCCAGCCCATGGCACTGAGTGCCACATCCAGTCTCTTTTTAAATATCTCCAGGGATGGAGAATCCACCACTTCCCTGGGCAGCCCATTCCAATGCCTCATCACCCTTTCTGCAAAGAATTTCTTCCTAATATCCAACCTAAACCTCCCCTGGCAGAGCTGAAGCTGAAGCTTCAGCTTCAGCTTATTAGGAAAAAATTCTTTAGCCCATGGCCTCTTGTCTCTGCCTGGGAAAAGAGACCAACCCCCCCCTGGCTCCAACCTCCTTTCAGGGAGTTGTAGAGAGTGATGAGGTCTCCCCTGAGCCTCCTCTTCTCCAGGCTGAACAGCCCCAGCTCCCTCAGCCTCTCCTCATAGGATCTGTGCTCCAGTCCCTTCACCAGCCTGGTTGCCCTCCTTTGGACCTGCTCCAGCACCTCAATCTCCTTCCTGACCTGAGGGGCCCAGAACTGGACACAGGACTCGAGGTGTGGCCTCACCAGGGCTGAGTCCAGGGGCAGAATCACCTCCTTGGACCTGCTGGCCACGCTGGTCCTGATCCAGGCCAGGATGCCATTGGCCTTCTTGGCCACCTGGGCACACTGCTGGCTCCTGTTCAGCTTCCTGTCAATCCAAACCCCCAGGTCCCTCTCTGTCTGGCTGCTCTCCAGCCACTCTGTGCCCAGCCTGGAGCTCCCCATGGGGTTGTTTTGGCCAAAGTGCAGGACCCAGCACTTGGCCCTAAGGCTGAGAGCAGCAAGTGTCTGAGGCCTAATATTGACTTTTATTCTCTGATACAAGTTCCCCACTTCCATCTTCCCTTTTTTTCACAGTTTACTCTGTGTCCCTTTCTCTCACCAGTTCAGTTTTCTTGGCAGGCTCTGCCAAGCAGGTCTGCAGCCCGTCTTGAGGAGAACTTTCCTATCACAAAAGCCAAGTCCTCAGCAGCAGCAATCCAGTGGTGTTGCATTATGCCTGACACGTTGGCACATGTTTGGTCCTAGACTTGAAAACTCCTTCAGATCTCTGTGTTTGCCCCTTTTCTGTTCCCATCAAGGCTCTTGGGCTGGGCTGAGACCTTCTGGTGTATTTTTTCCCCTTCTTAAGATGAATGAGGAGTGAAAGATTTTCTTGCAGAATCCTGTTATTTTCTTCCCTACACCTTGATGCTTCAGCAGCACCGTGGTCCTGCTGGCAAGTCAGTGGGAAAACAGGCAGAAAGTTTACAAACAGCCACCCTGGCACCTTGAAACCTCTGGGTCCAGTTAGTCCTTGTGCTGATGGCAGGGAGAGACCTGGCATCACTCCTGGGGTGCAAACCTGGGTTTCCACCAAGGTCATTGAGGAAGTCCTGTTCTCTGCTGGTGAAAGGATGAAAAACAAAAGGGGAGGCAGCCAATAAGTCCAGATCCATTATTCTTTGAAAACTGTCCATCAGGGAAAATGAAGAAACCTCTTTTTCTGTACTGGGTAAGGCTGCAGATGGAATCCCCTTGAACAAAGAGCTCTGAGCATGGATACATGGAAGTGTTTCCCAAAGCCTCAGCAGCAGTGGTGCTGGATTTATACAGACATGGCTAAAAGGAGCAGTGATTTAGAGTAACTGAGCAGCCACTTCACTGAGCAGGAGGTTTTTGTCATACTGTGATTTTATACCTGGAGCCTTGACGTCCATGAGTCCAGCACAGCAGAGGTGGCTGTGAGTGATGCTCTGCAAGGTCCTGATGGGCACTGCAGCCTCCTCTTGCTCTACAAGAGCAATGACCAGCTGGAGGTCAGACTGTGAACATCTCAGCCACATGCAACCCCCCAGCCATGCACACTGTGTGTGCCACCCCACACCCTGGGGCTTTTCTGTCTCCCCAGATCCCAGGTTTAGGGACTTTTTTCTGCTCTGAAGCCCTGTGGGTGTCTGCAGCAAGGAGCCAGCTGTCTGGCAGGAGGGATGCTTACTGGTTTGTTTTTGTAAAGGCATCACCTGTCCTGATCCTGAACTCCTGAGTGCAAGACATTCTGATTGAGCAGCAAGGAGTATTGGCCTGTTCTACAGGTGACTTGAGCAGCTGAAAGAGGAGTTGAAAAAAACACCAAAAAAAGGCTAAATGATATTTTTGAAATTTCCTGTTTCACAGCATAAACCAGCCTCTAACTCCTGGGCTCCTTCCTCCCAACCAGCCTGGTAGCAGAACGTGGAACAAGTCAAGTCCCTGGTTCTGATCCTGCTTGGCAATTCCCATCCACTCATACAGCTGCATTTTATGTCTGTGCACAGCTAGCTGNGCAGAATCACCTCCTTGGACCTGCTGGCCATGCTGTTCCCGATCCAGGCCAGGATGCCATTGGCCTTCTGGGCCACCTGGGCACACTGCTGGCTCATGTTCAGCTTCTTGTCAATCCAAACCCCCAGGTCCCTCTCTGTCTGGCTGCTCTCCAGCCACTCTGTGCCCAGCCTGGAGCTCCCCATGGGGTTGTTGTGGCCAAAGTGCAGGACCCGGCACTTGGCCGTGTTGAACCTCATCCCGTTGGGATCAGCCCAACTCTCCAGTCTGTCCAGGTCCCTCTGCAGAGCCCTCCTGCCTTCCAGCTGATCCACACTCCCCCCCAGCTTAGTGTCATCTGCAGATTTGCTGATGATGGACTCAATCCCCTCATCTAAGTCATCAATAAAGATATTAAACAGAACTGGGCCCAACACTGATCCCTGGGGGACACCACTAGTGACTGATCCAACTGGATCAGCACCGTTCAGCACTGGACATGGGTAATGATCCATGAGGGATTTGTGGCTGATGCCAAAAAAAAAAAATAAAGGGCACCTGTGACCTCTTTCCTACCTCTTTTGGCATTTCCCACGGGAAGAAGAAATAAGGCACTGCAGACAGGGCCACCAGGCTGGCTGCCACCAGGAAACCAAGCCACCAGGCACCCACCCACCGTGGGTCTTTGTTGGTGAGCTGGACTTCATCTGCAAGACAGATGGAGAAGGGAACATTCAATCAAAGGTGACCAAAGGGACCCTAGTGCACCAAAGGGATGGTGATGGGTGGCCCCAGTCATCCCAGACATCAGAGTGCTCCCCAGGGGGGACTCCCAAGCTGGTGACCATCAGGTGTGGGGGCTGAGCAGCATTTGCAGGTGATTTCTCATCCTGTGGGTCATTCCTCGTTGTCAGCAGGGTGTCTAAAAAGCTTTGGATGGAAGCAACTGGGACAGGGATGCCCTGGAGATGGAAACGCAAAGGAGAGCATCCCCCTCACAGCTCTCTCAGAGAAGGGATATTCATGGGGTGAGAAAGCTTGGAAGGACCAAGGGGATTAAGGAGATGACGTCTGTCAAGACAGAAGGAAAAATCCTTTCTTGAGATTAAGATGGAATTAACTCCAATTAACTTCTGGCATCCAAGAGCTCTGGTTTAGGTTTTCCAGTCAGGCCACCCAGACAAGGACACCCACGTTCACAGCAGGACTTGGACCCTGGAGCTCTGCCCATCAGTCTGGTTGGGAGCTTGAAGATGATCTTCAAAACTCCAAACCATTGAAAACCAGAAAGTGCTCTGTAAAAATGCTTTCCTGAGGATTATATCCCTTTCTCCTGGCTGGCTCCCTGCAGTTCACCCAACCTCCTCTTCTGCTGTCCTCATGCCAAAGACAACATTTTGGGAGGGCAGGTACCTGGCATGAAAAAGGTATTGAGAAACCAGAGTGCAGATTCCCAAGAGGGTGAGACTTTCAAACTTGAAGAGGGGACACGGGGAAGAAATTCCTGAATTTGAGGGTGCTGAGCCCCTGTCCCAGGTTGCCCAAGGAAGCTGTGGCTGCCCCATGCCTGGCAGTGTCTCAGCCCAGGTTGGATGGGGCTTGGAGCAACCTGGGCCTGTGGGGTTGGGATTCAATGATCCTGAAGGTCCCTTCTATCCCAAACTAGTCTGGGATTTCATGACTGCTATAAGGAGGGGGGGGACCAGGTTTGGTGTCACCAAAGTCTTGTCCTATTCCCCAGGGCACAAATCTATCCCAACACCTTTATGAAGAGCAGCAAAGCAGCTTTCAGGTCCCATCCCAGCCAAAGCATTCCGGGATTCCCCGATTTGCTGAGCCCTCCTGCAGGCAGCAGCTCCTTCCTCTCAGCCTGCAGGGAAGTTCCTCAAACCCACCCTCAGCTCAGCAGAGCAATGCTTGACTATTCCCTGCTCTTGGGAAGGCATTTGGCCAGCCAGCAGCTCCAAAGCTCCTTGGGCTGATGCCCACACTCCTGGGTGTCTTGCCCTGGGGCAACCATCACTCCTGCCTGAGCTGAAGAGGTGAGGTTGAGGTTCAGGGGGGGATGAGGGGAGCTCTGGAGATCTCTTTGCTCACTGAGAGGGTTGATCTGAGGCTGTGGTTGACACCAGGCAAAAAGGAGGCAAGGAAGGGGGGTCCTGCATGGTCCCAGGATGGGAAGGGGTCAGTCAGCACAAGATGAGTCCCATCACCCGGGACAATAAAGATTGCTCTCCATCTTCCCAGGGATATTGGAGGGATTGTTATGGGATCAGAGGATGGCTGAGGCTGGAGGGATCTCTGGAGATCTTGAAGGGCCAAGAGCATAACTCTTACAAGGAGCCACTGAGGGACCTGGGGGTGAGGGGAGGCTGAGGGGAGAACTTCTGGATCTCTGCAGCTCCCGGAGAGGAGGTTGGAGCTGGGAGGTGGGGGGAAGCTTGGTCTCTGCTCCCAAGGAACAAGTGACAGAACAAGGGGAAACTTCCTCAACTTGTCCCAGGGTAGTTTAAGTTGGATATTGCGAACAATTTTTTCCTGGAAAGGGTTGTCAGACCCTGGCTGCCCAGGGCAGTGGTGGAGTCCCCATCCCTGGAGGGATTCCCAAGTGGTGGCCTTGGCAGTGCTGGGTTCAGGGTTGGATCTGATGATCCCAAAGGTCTTTTCCAATCAAAGCAATTACATAATTTTGTGATTCCAATGCAGCCCAGCTGCTTTTCCTTGCCATCAGGGAGCATTCCTGGCTCATGTTCAGCTCAAGGTCCTTCTCTGCAGAACTTATCAGCTCCCAGCCCGTGGGAGCTCACCAGGGGCAGGAGTTTGCTGTTCTTCTGGGAGAGCTTCATGAGGTTCTCCAGAGCATTGAGATCCCTCTGTATGGCAGCACAGTCACCCTCAGTGTCACTCTTACATCTCCTGCCAATGGGCTGGGAGTGAACTCTGCCCCAGCATCCAGGTCCTTGGTAAGGATGTGACCCAGTGCTCAAGCCCTGGAGCTGTGGTGCTGAGGGCCATGGGGCAGTGGTGGCCTTGGCAGTGCTGGGTTCAGGGTTGGATCTGATGATCCCAAAGGTCTTTTCCCACCCAAAAGAATTCCATGGCTGTATAAAGTGACCTCAGAGGTGAGGCAGATGTACAGGGAGTCAGCCCCTACCCCACAGGTTGCACCCTCATCCCTGGGGGTCCAGATGCCCCCCCAGAGAGGGGCTGGGGCACTGCTGGTCAGGGAGGGGGCTGCAGGGTGTGGGGTGTCTGCTGGCCCCCCCGAGCACACCTTCTCTCACCTCCAGAGACTTTGTCAATGTCCACGTAGAACCGCAGCATGGCAGAGCCCAACATGAAGGCCACCCCTGGCCCGATGACAGTCACAGAGAACAAGATTCCTGGAGAGGGGGAAAGAGGAGAAAGGGACCTTTCAGCCCTTTGTGGAGGGACCAGGAAGGGCAGGACCTTGACCAAGGTCCCCCCCATCATCCTCCAGCATGGGCTGTCACTCTGGTAGCTGTCTGATCTCACAGAGGATAACAAGCCAAGGGTTTCCAGGATCCCTCCCCAGGAAAGGTTCCACAAAACTCTGATTTTTTTCCTCTCGTTTTTTTCTCTTGCCTCCTAGAATGGCTGAAATACACCCAGGGAAAAGATGTTGTTCCAGACATTGGGATGGCCCAGGACAGTGGTGGAGTCTCCATCCCTGGAGGGATTTAAAGGGCATTTGGAGCTGGTCCTTAAGGCCATGGTTTATTAGTTGATTAAGGTGTTGGTCAAAGGTTGGACTGATTGATCTTCCAACCTAAACTATTCTGGGATGCTCTGTATGTGCCCCTTGGCATAAGTAATCCAAGAAATGCAACTTTTCTTTTTCTTTTTCTTTTTTTTTTCTTTTTTTTTTTTTTACCAGGTTAAGGAGTTAAAAGTCACCAGTAAATTCTCCTAAGACAATTACTGATTAAAAAAAAAAATCAAACCCCTGTAAGATGCAACTCCTGCCTCCAGATGATCCTCTCAGACATGGTTCAGAGGTTTCCAAGCATCTATCAAACTAAATTTGATACTTTCAGTCTCTTGGCAGTTATGACCTATGCTGGTTCAAAAGACCATCAGAGACAACACCTGGAAAAGAGCTAGAAGGACCTACAAGGACCATCTTGTGCACCTCCTCCCTTGAAGGATGTTTGCCCACCTCCCAGATGGTTGATGTGGCACTTCAGGACATCTCCACTGGGCATGGTGGTTTTTTCTGGATTAATGGTTGGACTGGGGGATCTTAGAGGTCTTTTCCAACCATGACAATTCTGTGATTCTGTTTTTTTTTTTTTTTTTAGCTTGGTTTCANCCTCCCTATAATCCAAGTGGGGATGGAGCCTGGCAGGTTTGTAGCCGTTATGTTTACATCGGACTGCGGGTGGATGGAACTGTCTGCAAGGGCCTGGAGGGATAGGATGAGGGGCAATGGCTTTAAATTAGAGGAGATTTAGATTGGATGTCAGGAAAAAGTTCTTTACCATGAGGGTGGGGGAAAACTGGCAGAGGTTGCCCAGGGAGGTGGTTGAGGTCTCATCCCTGGAGATGTTCAAGGTGAGGCTTGAGGAGGCTCTGAGCACCCTGATCTGGGTGAGGGTGTCCCTGATACTGCAGGGGGTTTTACTAAATGACCTTTAGAGGTCCCTTCCATCCCAGATTATTCTATGATTCTTTGATTCTATGACCACATGACCTTTGGAGGTCCCTTCCAACCCAAATTATTCTTTTATTCTACAATGATTCCTCTTCTCCTTGTTGAAGCCTGTTTGGGGGAGGACACAGTTATCATGTCCCTCTCCATCTTATCACCTTCCATCTCCCCTAAAACATCTTTTCCACCACTCCTGGGCTGCCTGTGGCCTGTCCAACTCTGAGGCAGATAAACTATTTTTTGCAGAAACCTTCCTAGCAGTGGGTAGAGCAGGAGGGTTGCAGCAGCCTCACCTCTCATGAATGTTCATTACTCCTCTCTGACCTTGCTGTCGAGGGCTAATAGTGGTTCCCCTGTCCCCACAGCCTCACCTAAATAAAGGGGGGAGTTCCTCTCACTGGCAAAGTCATCGATGTAGGAGATCCCAAAAGGTTGGATGGGGACACCACCAATGCCCAGGAGCACTTGGGCGATGAACATGACGAGGAGAACCTCCTGGTTCTCCCTGGCAGCATGGGGGGTGCATCCAACATCACTGAGGTTCCCCTGGGAGCTGAGCACCCCAGGCTGGCACAGGTCAGTGGTGTTGCTGAACACACCTGTGGGAAGAAGGGGAGAAGGTTTGGGAGTCAAGATGTTGTCCAGTTCTGTTAAGCATATGATATTTACCTGCTATGGATGGTTTGTGAAGACGTTAACGCTGATCCTTGTCCTCCTNAGAAGAGAAGAGAAGAGAAGAGAAGAGAGGAGAAGAGAGGAGAAGAGAGGAGAAGAGAGGAGAAGAGAGGAGAAGAGAGGAGAAGAGAGGAGAAGAGAGGAGAAGAGAAGAGAAGAGAAGAGAAGAGAAGTGAAGTCAAAAATCCTGGGGTGGGAGGAGAGCTGCTCCTCTGCAGAGCACAGCAGGGCTGAGGAGAGGAGAGGAGAGGAGAGGAGAGGAGAGGAGAAGAGAAGAGAAGTGAAGAGAAGAGAAGAGAAGAGAAGAGAAGAGAAGAGAAGAGAAGAGAAGAGAAGAGAAAAGAGAAGAGGTTCTGGGGAGCCCTTGGAGCAGCTTCCAGTGCCCGAAGGGGCTCCAGGAAAGCTGGGGAGGGACTTGGGACAAGAAAATAGAGGGATGGGATGAGGGGCAAGGTCTTTAAACTGAAAGAGGGGAGATTGAGGTTGGACATGGGGAAGAAATTCTTTGGTGTGAGGGTGCTGAGCCCCTGTCCCAGGTTGCCCAAGGAAGCTGTGGCTGCCCCATCCCTGGCAGTGTCTCAGCCCAGGTTGGATGGGGCTTGGAGCAACCTGGGCTGTGGGAGGTGTCCCTGCCCATCCAGGGGGTTGGGACTGGAGGAGCTGGAAGGTCCCTTCCAATCCCAGTCATTGTCTGATAAGGAGCTTGATCTGAGGAAAGAATTTCCATAGGACAGCAGCACAGATGTAGATAAGCATTCAGCAGATGTCAGGTGAGAAATGTTGTGGAAGAAAACTCAAAGAAAGGGCAAATATTACTGCCCAGATGTTCACAGTGAGTTGGATGCACATGCCATGAAAAGCCACCTTCAGGGGAAAATCCAAGCTGGGATCACTTCCAGGCCTTTTGACAGGCCTTCCAGTAGAGCTAAAGGAGCAAAACTGGAGATTTAGGGAATAGCTGCTCAGGAAATGAGAACTCGTGGTACCCAGAAGTGGACTGCAAAGCTGCCTGAGTGAAAGTGCTGATTGCAGCACCCTGATCTTCCTTAAAATCCTGGGGGAAGGAGCTGGTGGTGTTTGCAGCAGGATTTCCATGGCTGCATCCCAAGTCCTATTCAATTCCAAGTGCTGGACACGGGGCCACCTGCCTCAGCACTTCTGCAGCATCTGGTGAATTTTTCCCGTGTTTGCCACCACGAATTGTCCACCTCTAAGGTCTGCTTGTGGTGGCTGCAGCCTGGGGAACCAACTGCTCTCTCTCTGCTGAGCCAGAGAAAAGCTGCTCAGTGAAGGTCTCTAAAAGATCTGCTGGAGTTTCATGGTAGGATTTGGGAAAAAAGTGGTTTTCTCCTTTCTTTTCTCATCCCATCACCCTCTTGCAGGGGGGGGAAAAATCCCAAATCTGCCCTGATCTGTTCTTCCATGAGTAATTTACACCTGAATGTTTCTTGTGCAAGAGGTTGATCTCCTGGTGGGGTCTAAAAACCTCAAAGAGTTCCCTCCAAACCACCTCAGCTGGAGAGGGGAAGTCACTTGAGGTGCCCCAGAAGTTTGGTGATAAACCAAGACTCCCTCACTGGAAATGAGAGAATTTCACCCCCAGAGCTGCCCCACTTTGTTAAGTACCTCCTCCTGCCTCTTGTTTCCTTCCCCCAAAGGGTTTCAGAGTTGAGGAGACTTTTTCTGAACCATGCTATGGGATTAAGGGGGACATGAGGACAACTTGCCCAAGCTCACAGGAGGTGAGAGCTTTGATGGCTGGAAAAGACCTTCCACCTCTTATCTGCTTCTGAGAAGACCTTCTGGCCTCATCTCGTGCGTGGAGATGCAAAAGAAAAGGGGAACTAGAGGCACACCCTATGTTTTGGTGGTTTCCATCCCCTTTCCTGTGGTTCCAGCTGCCTCTTGCTTCTGCTTCTCACCATCAGCTGTTGCCTCTGAGGACTGAGATGATTTCATCTTCAGAAAATAAAAATTCCTCGAGGACAAACCCACAGCAGCTCCCAAGCCCCCCCCAGGAAAGGTGAATTTCCTTTTTCTATCCCCCACCAAGCATAAAATCAGTTCCTAGAGTACCTACTGGCAACGGACTGGTCATACTCGTAGGGTCCAGTTATGAAATGGGGCAGAGCCATCAGGAAGCCAGCCAAGGAGACAAGGATGGCACCACAGCCAATGAAACGGGGTCTGTGCACTCTGCTCCCAAAGTAACTGATGAAGACGATCAGCAAAGTGTTCCCAACCTGCAGGAGGACACAGAAAACCAAGAGCTTTCACCAGGGACCTCTGGTGAAAAAAAAAAAAGAAAAATAAAAGAAAAGGAAAAAAGAAAGAAAGAAAGAAAAAAAGAAAACAAGAAATAAAAAGAAAAAAGACAAAAAAGGAAAAAAGGAAAAAAGAAAAAAAGAAAAAAAAGAAAATTAAAGAAAAAAGAAAAAAGAAAAAAGAAAAAAGAAGAAAGAAGAAAGAAGAAAGAAAAAAGAAAAAAGAAAAAAGAAAAAAGAAAAAAGAAAAAAGAAAAAGAAAAAAGAAAAAAGGAAAAAAGAAAGAAAAAAGGAAAAAAAAAGAAAGAAAAAAGAAAGAAGGGAAAAAAGATAAAGAAATAAAAAAGGAAAAATAGGAAAAAAAAAAGAAAAGAAAAAGAAAGAAAAAAGGAAAAAAGAAAAAAGAAAGAAGAAAGAAATGAAAAAAGAAAAAATAAAAAAGAAGAAGAAGAAGAAAAAGAAAAAGAAAAAGAAAAAGAAAAAGAAAAAGAAAAAGAAAAAGAAAAAGAAAAAGAAAAAGAAAAAGAAAAAGAAAAAAGAAAAAAGAAAAAAAGAAAAGGAGGAGGGGAAGAGAATTGAGCAGGAGATTTGTAGGATCCAGCTGGTTTTCACCTCGTTGGAGGAAGCCAGAAGCCCTGAGGTCTGGCTGGAGAGGCCGTAACGTCTCTCGATGGTTGAAATGGAGCTTTTCAGATACCCTGAGACCAGGAGCTGGGAGAGCTGCAGGAGACCATGGCAGAAAACGAAGAACTGCCAAGAGAAAAGAGAGAGAATCCAGCCAAAAAAAAAAAACCATAACTAATATCCAACCCCTCTGCACAGCTTCAGGGCCCCCCTGAAGGGCTGAGTCCAGTTCTGGGGTCCCCAAAATCAGGAGGAGATGGAGGTGTTGGAGGGAGTCCAAAGGAAGCCATGGAGATGATCTGGGAAAAGCTCTGGTTGTTCAACCTGGAGAGAAGGAGGAGGAGGAGAGGAGAAAGGAGAGGAGAGGAGAGGAGAGGAGAGGAGAGGAGA
>JAAWXA010000112.1:107669-119870 GCA_038090715.1 Florisuga fusca
CTTTTTTTTTTTTTTTTTTGGTCTTCTTTTGAAAAAATGACTCCTAACCCAAACACAGAGAGGCCAAGCCTCAAGGTTTCTGCACTTTGTGTGTTCAAAGAGCAAAGACCAAGAGGTTTACAAACCCCCTGAAGCCCCAGGTGGCAACTGCACCATTTGCTGCACAAAGGGTTTTAGACACAGGTCAGAATTGTGCCCCCAGAGCAAGCAGGGGAGCAGCTAGAAAGTCAAAATCAAGATAGAAATGGCTGAAAAAGAAGAAAGAAACAGGAATGTGAAGCCCGTTGCCTCCATCTCCTCCAGCTTCTGCAGCGACCGTAAGTCAACTACATCTGGGGAAGTGTCACAGAAAAAAAACCAAAAAAACAACAAAAAAACCAGTTTTTGCAGGATCTACCAGGCTTTCTTCTGCCTTTCCCACTTCTCCATGGTAGGGATTTATTTTCCTGAGGCAGCCAAGTGGGAGGTCTGGCAATGAAAACTCTCCAAGGCCAAGCCTCCTCCTGGCTGCTCAGGGAGTTGTGGGCAACCACCTTAACCAGGGGCATTTCCAGGCTGGGGGATAATTTAAGGAGTGAGAAAGAGAAAGTTGGGCATTGCTAGGGTGTGATATTTCCAGTTTGCAGCTGTGAGGATGGTGGTGGGTGGTTGAGCCCCAGCAGTGGCGCCTCTGGGACCTTCTCATGCTCCCTGGGGCAGTGTCCTGCTTTGGGCCAGGATAAAGGGAATTTTCTGTCCTGGATTTTTGCTCCCAGCTCAGTCTCTTGTCAGCAGCTGCACTGCTGAAATGAACAGCAAGTTTCTCAGGCAGTGTCTGCTCCTGGGACTGATCCCACTCCAGGGTTATAGTTCCAGCTGGAGCCTGGGGTGCAGAACCAGGGACACTGCTCAGCTCTGAGGAACATTTTGCCCTCCAGAAGGAGAAAAGGAGGAAAGAGGTCACACCTGGAACCCTCCTGTGGGGAGGAAGGGACAAGAGAGATGCCAGAACTGACCCCACAGAGTATTCCATCCCATACACCTCATCCTCAGGAGAAACTGGAGGGATCAGGAGGGTCAAACCCCTTCCTGCTTCCCCTTCTTCCCCTCTCCCTCTTTGCTTGGGCATCCTGGGAGGATCCCATCCCTTCCTCTGCCTGTGCTCCTGATCCATTCCAGCCTGAATCTGTGTGTTCCTGCCTCCAGCTCCCAACTGCTCCTGACTCCAGGATTCCAGCCTGGACTTTCCCAGGGCTGCCCTGCAGCCTCGGGGGTGACCTGAGAGTTATTGGGGGAAAGGGGGGAGGAACCTGGGATCAATTTTCCTGTCTATTTGTAGAGATTTAGTCATTTTTCCTTTTTTATCATTCCTGTTCTATCCAAGCTGTGCAGTTTAGTTCCCAACCCATCAGTCTCTCTCCCTTCTTCTCTCTCCTTTCCTTATCAGGGAGGAGAGGGGGATTAATAGAAAAATCTGTTACTGGGTTTAATTGCCAGGTCAGTGTTAAACCCTGACAGGCAGGGTGACCTCTCGGGGACTCAGATGCCACCCTGCACCTCCTTCAGTTAGATCTGGGTGACAGCTCATGGCACAGGGCAGGGAGATCCTCTGCATCATCTTCCTGTGCCATCTACTTACTTATCCCAAGGACTTGGGGATGGGATCCCTCCACTCTTGGTCTTGGGATTAGTAGGATCAAGACCCTGGGTCCGTAATGAGGGGTGAGCTCAGTAATGTTTATAAATATGGAAGGGGAGAGAGCCAGGAGGATGGAGTAAAGTTTTTCCCAGGGGTGACCAACAACAGGACAAGGGGCAATGGGTATAAACTGGAGCACAGGAGGTTCCATAGAAATATTAGGACAAAATTTTCCCTGTGAGGGTGACAGAGCACTGGAACAAACTGCCCAGGGAGGTTGTGGAGTCTCCTTCTCTGGGGACATCCAAACCCCCCCTGGATGTGTCCCTGTGTCACCTGCTGGAGGTGACCCTGCTGGGACAGGGGGGTTGGACTGGGTGATTTTTGAGGTCCCTTCCCACCCCTCACTTTCTGTGATTCTGTGATCCCCAAAGGCTCAGGAACCATCAGCCCTGAGACCACCCCCCAGGAGAGGTTTGAGTTTTGCTCCTCAGCTGCACTGGGACACGTGGCAATAAGTTTTCCTGGCAGAATTCTCTCTCTCTCTGAAGATATATATAGTGTAAAAAATGCAGTGCTGTGATTTTTTTGGTTCTTCAGCCACCTCAAATGCATAAACCACAAGACCTTGTGCAATGGTTGCTGCAAGAACCATTTGAACCCTGGACTGGAAGTTATGTTTGCTGAGGAAGTCATTTAGAAACTGGACAGGGTGACTTAACTTCTTGAAACCAAAAGAAACAAAAAAAAAAAATTAAAATATCCTAAAAAAGAAAGAGATCTGGGGGAAAAACATCCTGTGCTGAGCATAATTGTGTGCCTGGTGACATGTGTGGCTTCATTAAGCTCCAGCTGTTTAATTGTGACACACTGAACCAGAAGAAAGGGTTCTTCTTGCCAGGATATTACCAGGATAACTCCTGGCAGTGATTGCTGTGGTTGCAATCATCCCTGCAGCCTCCTGTGATGCCCTTGAAAAGATTTCCCTGAGGAAAAATCAGGGGGAGGGTTTATTTTTATAGACAATCTTACTGGTAAGTTTAAAAAATAATAATAATAATGAAAAAAAAAAAAAAAAACAAACCAAATCCAGTTGAATGGACTGAAAAAAAGAATGGGAGAGAAACCTCAGGACTGTATGGCACTGACCTCTCAGATCCCCTGAGCCTCCACTCTCTACAGCTCTGGTAGACCTCAATCTTGGTGGCTCCTGAGATCTTTTTTCCCCTCTGCCAAAAGGGATGAGTGATCTCACTGCTGAAGCACAATTATTCAGCCACAAGAGAACAACCCAGATGCTGCAGGACAGAGGGAGACACCCCACAGGCAGCTCGTGGTTCTGCTAGGAGGTGCTGACATTCAAATGAAATTAGATTAAATGATTCAGGGAATCCCAGATGGGTTTGGGTTGGAAGGAATCCTAAAGAACATCCAGTTTTGACTCCCCTGGATGGGCAGGGACACCTCCCACAGCCCAGGTTGCTCCAAGCCCCATCCAACCTGGGCTGAGACACTGCCAGGGATGGGGCAGCCACAGCTTCCTTGGGCAGCCTGGGACAGGGGATCAGCACCCTCAAATTCAAGAATTTCTTCCTAAAATTTCCTAAATCTCTTCCTCTTGCAGCTTAAAGCTGTTCCCCTCATCCCATCCCTCCAGGCCCTTGTCCCAAGTCCCTCCCCAGCTTCCCTCGAGCCCCTTCAGGACCTGGAAGCTGCTCCAAGGGCTCCCCAGAACCTTCTCTTCTCTTCTCTTCTCTTCTCTTCTCTTCTCTTCTCTTCTCTTCTCTTCTCTTCTCTTCTCTTCTCTTCTCTTCTCTTCTCTTCTCTTCTCTTCTCTCTTCTCCAGGCTGAACAACCCCAACTCTCTCAGCCTGACCCAGTTCATCTGCCTTTCAGGAGCTAGATATATTCCTCTAGAAACATTGACACTAAAATACCAGTTCTGACCTAAGTATTTATGATATAAAGCAGCATCGGGTGATGAGCTGCTAGCATCGGGTGATGAGCTGCTCTCTAATAAAAACAACTCCCAAAGACAAAGCCAGATGATCACAGAATCATGGAATGGGTTGGGTTGGAAGGGACTTTTAGGATCATCCAGTCCCAACCCCCTGCATGGGCAGGGACACCTCCCACAGCCCAAGTTGCTCCAAGCCCCATCCATCTTGGCCTTAAAAACTTCCAGAGATGGGGAATCTTCCACCACCTCTCTGGACAACCTGTGCCAGGCTCTCACCACCCTCATGGTGAAGAACTTCTTCCTAACTTCCAATCTCCATCTCCCCTCCTCCAGTTTGAATCCATTCCCCCATGTCCTATCCCTCTCTGACATCCTCAAAAGTCCCTCCCCAGTTTTCTTGTAGCCCTTTCAGATACTGGAAGGCCATTCCAGTTTGAAGCCATTACCCCTCATCCCATCACTCCATCACCTTGGCCAAAGTCCCTCTCCAGCTTTCCTGGAGCCCTGACACTGGTGGCAGCTCTGAAAATGGTTTTTTTCCAACAACTCTGTGGTCAACACTGATTATTATTTCTACTTTGCAGATACTTGTCTTCTCTAAATGTTTACACCTCCTTTTCTTTTGGGTGTTGCTACATTTTTCCAAGATTTTCCTGTAGCAGAGGACCAGTTACACCAGTGGGGTGATGCTGCTGCCCTGGTTTTGATTTATTTTTTTTTCAATGCCATTAGCACTGTACAGAGGGAAAAGGATTCCCCCCCTACTTCCAGAGCCAAAGATCATGGATCCTCCTCTGCAAACAACTGAGTGTGCAAGTACTGAGCTGAGGAGTTCCCCTGGCACTGACCCAGCCAGGATTAGGAGCCAAGAATCCATCCAGATCCCCAGGGAAGCTGAAGGTTTGTGCCCTAATCCCAGGCAGGCACCATCCTGCCCCCATCTCCCCACAAGAAGATCTCAGCTTCCACCACATCCAGCTTCATGCTTCTTCCCAGCTTTTAAAAGTGGAGAAAAATGGACCTTCAGGACTGGTCCCTCATGGCTTAATGGGTTTTTGGGTGCTCCAGGACAGAGGAAACATAAGTTCAACCTCTGCCTCCCCTGGGCAATGCTCTGCAGTTTGCAGTGAACAAAACCAAACAAGGAGAGGGTTTAAGTCAGCTGGATTCCATCCTTTGCCTAAATGGGGGCTAAAACCCCCCAGGTTTGCTCCAATTCCCCCTTTCCTCCATCTCCAGTGCTCCCATTACCTCCACGCATTTCTCATGGATACCACTTAAAAAAAAAAAAAAATCCTTTCCATGGCCACCGAGGTTCATCTCCCCGTGGAGATCTGGGATTTGCTTCTCTTGAAGGTGGGTTTGGGGCTCTGGAAGTTTCACTGCTTGCAGCTAAATATTGCAGAAGCTGAAAGCTGAGTTTCCATTGCAACATCTCTGTCCCACCTCCTGCTTTTGGAGGGAGCCATTCCCTGGCACCTCTGCCCTGGGGGACTTTTCCAAAATATTTGTAAAGAGAAAACCCCGAGCAGAAAAAAAAAAAAAAACCAACTCTTCTGCAGAAAGTGAAATAACTTTTTAGCAGGGCAACAATCCAGGGTGGGGTGGGAGGAGATTTACAGAAAGCAAATATTTACCTTGATACTGAGAAAGGGGTTCCTGCAGGGCCTTTTTGGGGAGCCATCCAGGGAGCTGCTCTTTAGGGGGGGGCTCATCATCCTCCCAGCTCTGCTTGGTCCCCCTGCCAAAAGAAATCATTCAGCTCAAGGTTAAGTTTCAGTCTGGAGAGGAGAAGGCTCCAAGGAGACCTCAGAGCAACCTGCATAGATCTGAAGGGGCTACAGGAAAGCTGGGGAGGGACTTTTGAGGATGTCAGGGAGGGATAGGACATGGGGTTCCAAAACCCCCATGCTGGGGGTTGGAACTGGGTGAGCTTGAAGGTCCCTTCCAACCCTGAAAATTCAATGGTTCTACGATTCTCTGAGGTTGCTCTGAATCCCTCCATAGAGTCCTGCAGCAGGCACACAGTTCTTTCTCCTCTGCAATTGGTAATTCTTCTTCCCAGGTTTCATTTTTTCTGATGCAAAGCAGAACCAAAACAAAAAAAAAAAAAAAAAAAAAAAAAAAAAAAAAAAAAGGTGGGACCAGGGAGCCTCCAGAGGTTAATCAATATCAATCATTTCGCTTCAAAGCAACAGGGCAGCAGTGGGACAGCATCTTGGTACTCTGAAATCCCACCCATGCCAAGGCATAAAGGTGTGATGGGTTTCCAGCTGCAAGAGGGGAGGTTGTGGTTGGACATGGAGAAGAAATTCTATAATCCTTATATAATCTATAAGGAGAAGAAGGAGAAGGAGAAGGAGAAGGAGNCAGGTCCAGCACGAGTAGATAAGGAGTGGGAAATAAAAGGCAGATCAGGACAGGGAGACAAAAGAAGGAGGGAACAACGTGTCCCTGCAGGTACAACCCTGTCCCTTGTTGAGACCCACCACAGGTTGGGTGCTTCAAACCACCCTTTTGATTGCTCCACAGCTCCCATGTCCATCCATCTGGGTCTGTAGCATCCAGATTCCATATGCCAGTGGGTTAGAGGAGGAGGAGATGGATAATTTTGGTAGAACAGACACCATCCCTCCCCCAGGGCATCACTCCCAGCCCTCCCAGCTGCTCCTGCTAATGGAGTCCCAGGCTGGAATTGGGCCTGCTGAGCTAATTGTTGCCTATTTTAAGAAGCTATCAAGGATTTTGCAGTTAAAAACGATGGACTTGGAAATGCAGCCATGGGTGGGCAGATCTGCTGGGGCTGCTGGTGGTCACCGTGGTGTTTGTTGGGTTGTGGAGATGGTTTCTGATGAGCTGCCAAAGGGAGGGAGAAGGGAAGGCAGGGAACTGGGAGCCACCTGGGCATGGAGTCATCATGAGGTGTTTTTTTATTTTTTTTTTTACCCCAAATAGATAAAAGTCTGTGGCACTGGGTTGTGGTCAGCATCCAGGTTGCAGCCTGAGTGGGCATCAGGGAGTGGGTGCTTTGGGTGCCCATGGCCAGATTTGGCTTTGCTGTGTGTCCAGAACCCAATGGAGGGATGGGAAATACACAAAGGAAATAAGAAATGAAAAATCCCCCACTGGAAAAGCCACAAGACCCAGGAGGGGAGAAATGATCCCTCCTGCTCATCAGGTACAAAAGGGTCAGCAGAGCCCGTGGTGGGTTTAACTGCTTTATTTCTCCTCTGATAGCTGAAGGAGACAGGAACTTCCCCCCCAAACATCTGCAAAGCACTGTGCATGCTACTAATGCTCTATAAATACATTAACAATAAATAATGAATAACCTGGATGGGCATTAAAGTGTAAAGAGGAGGTGAAGGGCTCTCTCCCATTACCAGTCCCCGGAGACTCATGGCCTCCAACCCTGAGCTGGATGCAATTCCCATTGCAGAGTCAGAGAAGTGACAGCATCATAGATCAGTGGCTCCATAGTAAAGAAAAACAAACCCAAAATAATCCTGAGGGCAGAGTTTTCCTCCTGGGGGTGGGCTGGATTTCTCTGCATCAGCATTTCTGCCTCTGATGCTCCTCTGCCTGCATGGGGTGACCCTCCCAAGGAGTCAGTTCTCTCTCTTTTCACCATAAATTCTATAATTTGAGGGTGCTGAGCCCCTGTCCCAGGCTGCCCAAGGAAGCTGTGGCTGCCCCATCCCTGGCAGTGTCTCAGCCCAGGTTGGATGGGGCTTGGAGCAACCTGGGCTGTGGGAGGTGTCCCTGCCCATCCAGGGGGTTGGGACTGGAGGAGATGGAAGGTCCATTCCCACCCAAACCCTCTGTGATCCCATGATTCTGTGGCTGCAGGTGGCTCGTTTGCAGTGGGGATGGGCAGGAAGCAGACAAATGGAGAGGAGACCTTTGAATTGGGAGCTCCCAGGTGAGCTCAGAGCAACCTCCCAATATCTGAAGGGGCTACAAGAAAGCTGGGGGAGGGCTTTGGACACGGGGGGGTAGGGAGAGGAGAAGGGAAAGGGGTTAAAACTTGGAGAGGGGAGATTGAGGTTGGAGATGGGGAAGAAATTCTGGAATTGAAGGGTGGGGAGACCCAAACCATTCTTTGATTTTATGATTCCATGGTACACCCACACCTGGAAAGCTCAGGAGCTGTCTGATTTGGGAGTTTTTATTCTCCCTTATACACAGGAGAAGTGGGAAGATGTCCCAGCTGGATGTGGTCCCCAAAAGTCACTGCCCCTCATAGGATGTCCCTCCCCAGCTTTCCTGGAGCCCCTTCAGACACTGGAAGATGCTCTAAGGTCTCCTTGGAGCCTTTTCTCCTCCAGGCTGAACAACCCCAACTCTCCCATCCTTCCTTTGTAGGAGAAGTCCCCATTCCCAGTGCTCTTCATCCCTGTTCATGTTTCCATCTGGCTTCAGAGAGCTCCTTTTCCACACTTCCCAGGTTGTCAGATCCATTTCCAGGGTTTTACAGATGGGTTGGGAATGCTGATCTGATCTGCCAGAGGTGTTGGGATAGATTTGTGCCCTGGGGAATAGGACAAGACTTTGGTGACACCAAACCTGGTCCCCCCCCTCCTTATAGCAGTCATGAAATCCCAGACTAGTTTGGGATAGAAGGGACCTTCAGGATCATTGAATCCCAACCCCCTGGATGGGCAGGGACACCTCCCACAGCCCAGGTTGCTCCAAGCCCCATCCAACCTGGGCTGAGACACTGCCAGGGATGGGGCAGCCACAGCTTCCTTGGGCAGCCTGGGACAGGGGCTCAGCACCCTCAAATTCAAGAATTTCTTCCCCATGTCCAACCTCAATCTCCTTTCTTCCAGCTTAAAAACATTGCCCCTTGTCCTGTTCCTACACACCCTTATAAAAATCCCTCCCCAGCTTTCCTGTAGGGCCCCTTCAGGCACTGGATGGTGGTTATTGGGTCTCCTCAGAGCCCTCAAATCCTTCTCCATCCCTCCGTACAATGCATCCTCGATGGATTAAAACCCTCATTTCCACTCATGGTGTTCCTGCATTTCTCCTGGAATATAGAAATCATGGAATATTCTGGGTAGGAAGGGATCTCTAAAGGTCACGTGGGCTTAGAATCACAGAATCATGGAATAATTTGGGTGGGAAGGGACCTCTAAAGGTCATTTAGTAAAACCCCCTGCAGTCAGCAGGGACACCCTCACCCAGATCAGGGTGCTCAGAGCCTCCTCAAGCCTCACCTTGAACATCTCCAGGGATGAGACCTCAACCACCTCCCTGGGCAACCCCTTTCCAGTTTTCCATCACCTTTCCACATTTCCTTTCTGGCTCCCAGTCGTCCCTAAACTTTCCCCACGTGTAGAAACATCCATCCCTGGGAAGCCCCCCTCCTCCTCCCTGCACCACTGACCTCCTTCCCTTTGGTCCCTCCTCCTCCTCCTCCTCCCCTCTCCTGAGCATCTGGGGATGCTGGGAGGAAGGACAACATCTTTGTTGGGTTTTTAGCACCCAGCCTTCCTGCTCAGGAAGCTGCATTGTTTGGAGGCACAATTAAACCCATTAGGCTTCAGCTTGTTGTTCACCACCCTTTGTTTCCATCCCAACGAGCTCCACAGCAAATGAGGTGAAAGTGAAAGGCTCTTACAGGGCTCCTCTGTGTCACTGTCATTCCCCTGTGATCAGAAGCAAAAAAGGAGCCTCAAACAAGTTACCCAATGGAGGGGTTGATGTAAATCCCAGTGAGAGGAGAGTGCTTTAAGTGTGGTGTTTATAAAACCCTCAAACGCTCTGCAGAGGGAAAGGGGAATTAAATCTGGAGGTCCCAGCTCCACAGCATCCCTGGCCAAAGAAAAAGCAATCGTTGCCTTCAGCTCCATTTCAAGAGATGAGATGTTGCCAGAGGGGGAAAAAAAAATAAATAAAAATAGGAAGGGATCAGTAAATTTAAAAAAAATCAAAAATTGAAAGCAGCCCTGGAAAGCTCTCCTGAAACTCTGGAGGGTGGGGCAGTGCAGGAGGAAACAGCCCCCCGTGTGCCTCTGGACCATGATGCTGCCCAGCTCTGGGATGAATTATTTGGTGCTGGAGCCTCTTGAAAGCTCAGGGACTACACANTCTGGGGAGCCCTTGGACCTGGAACCTGCTCCAAGGGCTCCCCAGAACCTTCTCTTCTCATAGAATCATAGAATCCTAGAATCCTAGGGGTTGGAAGGGACCTCGAAAGATCTAGTCCAACCCCCCCTGCCAGAGCAGGGCCACCTAGAGCACATCACACAGGAACACATCCAGGCGGGTTTTGAATGTCTCCAGTGAAGGAGACTCCACAACCCCCCTGGGCAGCCTGTTCCAGGGGAAATGGGTTAAAAATTTTTTCGAACATTCAACCTGAACCTCCTATGCTCCAATTTACACCCATTACCCCTTGTCCTATCACTGGTCACCACTGGGAAAAGCCTAACTCCATCTCCCTGACACTCACCCCTGACATATTGGAAAACATTGATGAGGTCACCCCTCAGTCTCCTTTTCTCCAAACTAAAGAGACCCAGCTCCCTCAGCCTTTCCTCATAAGGGAGATGTTCTCCAACTCTCTCAACCTGTTCCAGGCTCTCCCCACCCTCCAATTCCAGAATTTCTTCCCCATCTCCAACCTCAATCTCCCCTCTCCAAGTTTTAACCCATTTCCCTTGTCCTCTCCCTACCCCCCCGTGTCCAAAGCCCTCCCTCAGCTTTCTTCATAGAATTAATGGAATTTTCAGGGTTGGAAAGGACTTTTAAGATCATTCAGGTCCAACCTGGATGGGCAGGGACACCTCCCACAGCCCAGGTTGCTCCAAGCCCCATCCATCTTGGCCTTAAAAATTCCAGGGGTGGGGAATCTTCCACCACCTCTCTGGAAAACCTCCCTTCTTGGCCCCCCTGACCATCCTTTCCAAACCCTGTTTTTGCAGCTTTTAACCCTTCAGGATGTTCAGGGAGCTGGAATTCATCCCACCTCTGTCTTACTCAGCTTCCATCTTCTTCTTGGTAGAAGAAAAAGGTGGGAAGCACTGGCAGAAATGTTTTCACCAACCCCTGCACCAAGTGGGGTAGAAAATCCCCTCACCAGGGTGCCCCACGACCACCCCAGATTTCCCAACCCCACCACAGAGGAACTTGGGTTTCTCTTTCTCCATCACCTGCCAGCATGGTGGCCAAGGATGCAGAGCCCAGTTCTGCCTCCACCCCACCACTCAGACCTTCAGCAAGGTTCCCTACATCCATTTCAGTCTTAATCACAGAATTCTTGAGCTGGAAAAAGATCAGCATCCTTACCCACGGGAGGGAGAGCCACCAAGAGACCCAAGAGGAAACCCTCAGCAGAGATCTGAACGCTGCAGAGGTTGCCAGCAGCTCAAAAATCTGACAAAACCTCCTGCAGTGAGGGACTGTGGATCCCCTCAGTGCTGCTTTAAACAAATCAAAGGAAATGGAAACATACTTTGATCCAGTCCAAAGGACAATCAGCAGGGCAGGTAAAAAGTCAGATAAGACTAAGCTGTAAAAAAAAAAAAAAAAGAAAATTGCATGAAGATGGCAGCACACTAAGGAGATCCTGGTTCTTCTTTCCTTGAACTGGATCGAGCCCATTTTGCTCAATCCAAGGATTCTCCCATTTTTTTGCTGGGAAGAACCACGTTTTTCTCCTTGGGGATTGATGTCTCTGGATGGAAAGATTGTTTTCCACTAATGCAGTTTCTCCCAGGTAGGGTCAAGAGGTCTCACTGAATCAGCTTCTCTGCAGGAGGGAAGCAGAGATGATGGAATGACAAATTCCAGAAGATGTTCCCAGGTCTGGGTAAAGGAAGAGGAAAGGAAAAAGGGAAAAACCCAGCAGGACTTGTGAGGGGAACATGTGCCTGGCTTAGGTCCAAACCTCCTCCAGCACCCCAGGATGCACAGCAGGACTTGTTGTTCCTTCTCCAAGCATCCAGGGTCACCATGGAAACCGTGGAGTGCGGAGGGGCAACGCCGGAGAAATGGGGAAAGGTGAAAAATAGTCAATCCTGGAGTGTCAGCCCTTGATTTTTTGGAGATCCTGGCCCAAACCTGCTCCCAGATCAGCCCTGCAGAACCTGGACCAACAGCACCCAGCTGCCAACTTCAGCTCTGGAGAAATCGACTTCTTCCCTTTGTGCCTCAGTTTCCCCAAGAGCAAAGTAAGGAACAGATCCCACCTGCTCCCCTAAAGGTGTCTGGGGAGCAGTAAAGCAACTGGGACAGGACAAGGCTGGGGGTTCTGAGAGCAGGAGCTGCCTGAGCATAGAGGGAGCCACTCCTCATCCAGGATGAGGAGGAAAAGTGCTGCAGGGAGCCCGGTTTGCACCCCCTGCACCTACTGCAGGCGGCACCCAGGGCACCCACAGAGGAACTTTGCCCTCAACAGGATTTCCTGTGCAGTGCTGGGTCCAGTTCTGGAGTCCCCAGCATCAGGAGGACACAGAGCTCCTGGAAGGTGTCCAGAGGAGCCACTCAAATGCTCAGAGGGCTGAGCACCTCCCTGGGAAGCCAGGCTGAGGGATTGGGGGTGTTCACCTGGAGAAGAGGAGAGGAGGAGGAGAAGATAATAAGGAGGAGGAGGAGGAGAAGGTAGAGAAGGAAG
>JAAWXA010000112.1:119933-132822 GCA_038090715.1 Florisuga fusca
CCCCTGCCCTGACACTGCACACACTGGGACTATTGTCCTCCAACAACAAGATCTCAGGGACAAAATCATCCCCCATGCCATGGCCTGGGTGCTGTGACCAGCAGGGTGATGGGGGTGGGGGGGGGATTGTCCCCCTCTGCTCCTCTCTGGTGAGAACCTCCTGGAGTGCTGGGTCCAGCTCTGGGGTCCCCAACGTGAGGACACAGAGGTGTTGGAGCCAGTCCAGAGGAGGCACTGGAGCTGCTGGGAGGGCTGGAGCAGCTCTGGAGCCAGGGGGAGAGAGTTGGGGGTGTTCAGTCTGGAGAAGAGAAGGTTCCAGGGAGACCTTAGAGCACCTTCCAGTGCCTGAAGGAGCTCCAGGAAAGCTGGGGAGGGACTTGGGACAAGGGCCTGGAGGGATGGGATGAGGGGGAAGGGTTTCCAGCTGTAAGAGGGGAGATGGAGAGGAGATGGGAGGGAGAAATTCTTGGGTGTGAGGGTGCTGAGCCCCTGTCCCAGGCTGCCCAAGGAAGCTGTGGCTGCCCCATGCCTGGCAGTGTCTCAGCCCAGGTTGGATGGGGCTTGGAGCAACCTGGGCTGTGGGAGGTGTCCCTGCCCATCCAGGGGGTTGGGATTCAATGATCCTGAAGGTCCCTTCCATCCCACACCACTCTGGGATTTTATGACTGCTATAAGGAGGGGGGGACCAGGTTTGGAGTCACCAAAGTCTTGTCCTATTCCCAAGGGCACAAATCTATCCCAACACCTTTCTGAAGAGCAGCAAAGCAGCTTCTGTTGGCTGAAGAAGAGAAAAGAGGAGCTGGGCTCAGCAGAGCCTGGGTAAATGATGGAGACTGTAACACAGCAAATTAAATCCCAGCAGGGGAGACACGGTGCCAGCAAAACATCCCCTGATCTGTCTTCCTCCTGCTGAATTTCTGGATAATTTACATTCACTGGTGGTGAAGCTGGAACAGTGTCAGCGTGGGTATTTATGAGCTTTCCTGCCTTAAAGGGGAAGCGTGGTGAAAAGAGGTTTTGTAATACAAGAGAAGGAAAAGGTGGTGAGTACACATCATCCCTTCCCTGGAAAAGAAAAATAAAATTAACAGAAAATTGAGAAATAGAAGGGATCATCTAGGTGTGCCCAAAGGCTGGTCCCATCTTGCATCAGCTGGCAAAAAGAAAGTGGGGATGAGATCAGCTCCTGAGTTCTCTGGGATGGGAAATGCCACAGCCCAGAAACCCCACAGGAAGCCAAAGAAAAGGAAACTTGTTACTGAGAAATTACAAGGTCAGAAAAAGGTGGAAAACTCAGTGTGGAAACCCAGGAAACAACCAGAGGAGACCAGGGAGAGACAGAAGCTCTGGCTAAGGACAGGACTGGGTTCTCCTGAAAGTCCCATCCAGCCCTGACCCTCCCTGACTTGGAAAGGGTGAAGTTCTCCTTCCCATTTTTGGGATGAGGTCTCACAGAGCTCCTTGTACGCTGCCAGATGCTGGAGCCCTTCTTAGAGGGCTCCCCACTTGCTCCAGTGGACTGGAAGATGTGGTGAAGGGGTTGGAGCTCACCTGGAGGTACCAAAACAGAGATGGGACCCCTCAGAGCATCCCCCATGGGACGTGTGGAGGAGCTGTGGATGCTGTCCCAGAGCTCTGAGGCTCCTCTGACCCAAAATCTGTACTGGGACATCTGCCCCTGGGCCACCTCCTGGGCTCCTTTTATAGCCAACAGAGAGAGGCCACCACTTCTACAATTCAACCCAACCCATCTCAAACCAACTCAACCCAACCCAACACAACTCAACACAACACAACNGATTTTTATTTGCTTCTATAGCCAAAGTAATTCAGTGTCCAGGTTTGCATAACAGGGGCGTCAGTTGCATCATAAACCTCACTGTATTAAAAACAAGCAAATAAAAATCCTCACAACTCAACCCAACCCAACCCAACTCAACCCAACCCAACCCAACACAACTCAACTCAACTCAACCCAACACAACTCAACACAACACAACACAACCCAACACAACTCAACCCATCTCAACCCATCTCAACACAACTCAACCCAACACCTCAACCTAACCCAACCCAACTCAATCCAACTCAACCCAACTCATCTCAACTCAACCCAACTCAACTCAACCCAACCCAACTCAACCCAACTCAACTCAACCCAACACCTCAACCTAACCCAACCCAACTCAACCAACACAACCCAACCCAACCCAACTCAGCACAACCCCATGAGGCCACCAGAAGAAGTGGGACAGCCAGGCTCATCCTCAAGGCATATTTGCTTCTGGCAAAGAAAGCGACAGACAAAACTTGGGGTCACGGTGCCAAGTCCAGAGGTTGAGATCAACCTCCAGAAGGTGAGAGCAACCATGGTCACACTCATTCCCTGGGAGAAATGGAAGGATAAAAGGGAGAGGGACTCCCCACTGAGAGAATCAAGTTGCTGTGGGGTGGTCATTGCTGAGACCAAGCCAGCAGAGCCGTGAGCCTGAGGACTGTCCCTGTGGTCTGCACGAGTTTATTGGAGGTGGTTGCCATAGAATCAGAGTTTGTTTTGGTTGGAAAAGTTCATCAAGTTCAACCATTAACCCAAATCTACTGAGTCCAGTGTCACCCACATCTCTGAGCACCTCATTTACGTTTCTGTTAAACACCTCCAGGGATGGTGATTCCACCACCACTCTGGGCAGCCTGGGCCAGTGTTTGACAACCCTTCCAGTGAAGAAGTTTCTTCTAAAATCCAACCTAAACCTCTCCTGGTGCAACTTGAGGTCATTTCCTCTTCTCCTATCACTTGTTCTTGGGGAGAAGAGACCAACCCACCCCCTGGCTCCAACCTCTTCTCAGGGAGTTGTGGAGTGAGCAGCTCTCCCCTCCGTGTCTGCCTTCCAGGATCTGAAGGGGCTACAAGAAAGCTGGGGAGGGACTTTGGAGGATGTCAGGGAGGGGTAGGACATGGGGGAATGGATTCAAACTGGAGGAGGGGAGATGGAGATTGGAAGTTAGGAAGAAGTTCTTCACCATGAGGGTGGGGAGAGCCTGGCACAGGTTGTCCAGAGAGGTGGTGGAAGATTCCCCATCCCTGGAAGTTTTTAAGGCCAGGTTGGATGGGCAGGGACACCTCCCACAGCCCAGGTTGCTCCCAGTCCCATCCATCTTGGCCTTAAAACTTCCAGGGATGGGGAATCTTCCACCACCTCTCTGGACAACCTGTGCCAGGCTCTCCCCACCCTCATGGTGAAGAACTTCTTCCTAACTTCCAATCTAAATCATCTCTTGAAGNTTAGGGGTGGAAGGGACCTTCAGGATCATTTAATCCCATTTAATCCCACCCTGGGCTGTGGGAGGTGTCCCTGCCCATCCAGGGGGTTGGGATTAAATGGGATTAAATGATCCTGAAGGTCCCTTCCACCCCTAAAAATTCTCTGATTCTCCAGGCTGAACAACCCCAGGTCCCCCAGATGCTCCTCATAGGAATTGTGCTCCAGCCCCTGTGTCCCTTCTCTGGAGCCATCAGAGTGCCCCCCTGGGAAGAACCAGCACCCAAGGGTGGAGGTGGCCTCACCTACAGGAGGGGAAAACCCCCAAGAGCAGAAGTGTCCCCGAGTGCAGAGGGAAGGAACCCCAGGGGTTAGGGGTGAGGGAAATGGGGGGGCCAAGACCCCAAACCTCAGCGACTCCCAGACCCAGCAAGGTGGGAACTGCAGGAGGACACCAAACATTTCCACCATTTCCATTTCAAGGGTTGCTCTGGAGCTCTCAGAGTCCCATATTCCCAGAGAATCCCCCTCCCACCTCTCTCCTCACTTCCCAAACTCCCATGGGATGCCTCCTGCCATTTAACCCAACATCTGAAGCTCCTGCCCTCCGGCGTGCTTCAGCTCAAGGGCATGCAAGACATTTACACGTTTTTTCCAAGTTTTTTTTCTCCTCTCGACAATTTTAGGCAATATGTTGGATAAAAAATTCAGCACTTTTTTCCTCTGGACCCTGGCCAGATGCTGAGCAAACCTGGGATGAGCAGATGTGGTGTGTACTACAGCAAAGTGACGTCTGGTGTCCTCCTCAGTGGGGATTTTTTTATTCTAGCACCTCCTCCTGTCTGCTTGGCAGGGAAAAACTCCCTCCATGGAGCAGCTCAAAAAAGAAAAAAAAAGAAAAAAACCCTCTGGTAGGAATTGAAATGATGGATTAAGGCTGAAAAGCCCTTTCCACAGCAGGGACCTTCCCAGGGGCTGCAGAGGTGGTGCTGGAGAAACATCTGCTGAAGGAAGGGGATCCTAACCCAGAGCTTGGGTAATTTGGGGTTTTATATGCTGCAAATCCCTTCCTGAGAACTGCTTTTTCCTCCCTGCTTTACTGATGCTCGGGCAGCAGTGAAGACTGGGGGGGAAATGGGCTTTTTGCTGCTAAAAAAGCTGAAAGGTTTGCACGGAGCAGCAGGAGGAAATGGAAGAAAATAAGAAGAAAGCAGCAGCCAGAGAGGCTCCAGCAACTGGATGCAGACACACTCCAATGAGAAAAATCTAGTTTTTTGAAGAGGAAGCTCTTGCAAAATTAAAAGCAGGAGGGAGGCACTGCAGAAAAAGGAGCTGCTGGAGCTGCTGCAAAATCCTCGTGCCTTGTGCACTGAGTGAAAGCCCAAACAGCTCCCTGGAGCACAGTCTTCCTGGAGCCATACAGATGTTGTTTGCTATTTATTATCCATAACTTCTTTTTTTTAAAAAAAAAAAAAAAAAAAATCCCCCAAACCCCAGGATTTTCCACCTGCACACACAGTCTGCCCAGGAGTCTGGAGCTGATGCCCCAGGAGCATCTCCCAGTCACCTCCTTCCTCCCCACTCCCTTCCCTGGGGTATTTAAGGGTGGTTCCAATTCTCCCTCCAGACTAACCCCTGGATGAGCAATCTAAGCATTCCCAAATTCTTGGGGGACTCCTGCATCTTCAGCAGGAGCTGTGGATAAATCTGGCCAGCCAGCAGCAAGAGGGATTGCTGGAAGGGCAGGTGCAGAGGAACCCTGCCAGGAGGAACAAGGAACTGAGAGTAAAGCTGAGGAGAAGTGAAAAAAAACTTCCTCGGCCAGCAAAAGGGAGGTGGGAAGGAGATGGTTAGAAACAGCCAGGAGGAAATACTGAGGGTAGAAGAGAGTTGCTGACATGAGAGGAGGGGATGCTGGGACAAGGGACACGACCTGGAGCAAACCCCATCCCAGTTTGGCCATCAGGGGGGAGCTGGCAGGGAAGAAAGATATTTTGGGAATTGATTCATGTCCCAACTAAGTCTCATTCCATCATTATTTAATATTAATAGGCTGCAGAAAGTCGAGGGAGGGATGATAATTCTTTCCTTTTTGCTGCCAGGGTTTGATTTTTTTTTTTATTTTTTTTTTTATGTCCTTTGGAAGAAGCATCTCCTGCTCCCTCCAAGAGCAAGTAGAGCCTGGAAATGCTCAGCTGGATCAAAGAAGCCCAGGAAGTAAGGGGATTCTATACTGGAAGTGGCCAGACTTGCAGCTGCAGATGCTCTCCTGCATCCCTGGAAAAAACCTTGTCCCAGGTTTTCCCCAGCCACCCCCCTGCCCTCAGCCTCTCCCAGAGGGTATTTTGAAGCCTTGCAGTGCTTGGCTCATGGTTCAAGCCAGAAATTCCCCATGTCCCTTGCAGCAGCTCAAGCCACCAGCTCCATTTCTTTGGAAAATTTGGATTTTCAAAGCCTTGGGGGATAAGAACAGGTTTTGAGATGGGTGATGAGGCCCCCAAGCTCTCCCCAAGCCCATGTTTAGCCAAGTAATGGCTCAAGACACCCAGACCAGCACCCCCAGGGAGGCACTGGGACCAAACTGGGAGTCAGGGGACCACAGAGAAAGTTTATTTTTTGTTGGACCAGAGGCTCCCGGGCTGCTGCAGGGTTTGGCCCAAACCCAGAAGCCCAGCAAGAGTGGGTTAGGAGTGCTGGAGTGAGCCAGGATGAAGCATTTCAGGGTCTGGAAATGCCACCCCATGTCCTGCAGCACAGGAGCAAAGGCAAAAAAAACTCTAAGAGGGAAGAGGGAGAAATCAGAGCATGTTGCAAAATAAACCATAGAATAGTTTGGGTTGGAAAAAACCTTTCAGATCATCCAGTCCAACCCTCAACCCAGCACTGCCAAGGCCACCACTGCCCCATCGCCCTCAGCACCACAGCTCCAGGGCTTGGGAATCCCTCCAGGGATGGGGACTCTGCCCTGGGCAGCCTGGGACAGGGAATGACAACCCTTTCCAGGGAGAAATTGTTCCCAATATCCAACCTAAACCTCTCCTGGTGCAACTTGAGGCCATTTCCTCTTGTTCTATCACTTGTTCCTTGGGAGAAGAACCAACCTCCCCCTGGCTCCAACCTCCTCCCAGGGAGTTGCAGAGATCCAGAAGTTCTCCCCTCATCCTCCTTTTCTCCAGGCTGAACACCCCCAGGTCCCTCAGCTGCTCCTGCTCAGATTTGTGCTCCAGACCCTTCCCCAGCTCCATTCCCCTTCTCTGGACACACTCCATCCCCTCAATGTCCTTCTTGGCATGAGGGACCCAAAACTGACCCCAGGATTTGAGGTGCAGCCTCCCCAGTGCCCACCACAGGGGGACAAGCCCTGCCCTGCTCCTGCTGGCCACACCAGTGCTGATACAAGCCAGGATGCTGGGGGCCACCTGGGCAACCCTGATACAAGGCCAGCATCTTACATCTCAGCAGAGAAGACCCAGGTCAAAGCCTCGAGGTCTCTGTGGCTTCTCAACAGCTGCTGCCTCAGTGGCTGGCAAAGCAGGTGGATGCCACGATGGATGCTTCATGACTGCATTATTTTTATTCTTTTTTATTATTATTATTTTTTCCATCAGCCCATGATGTCTTGTGCTCNAAAAAAAAAAAAAAAAAAAAAAAAAAAGAAAAAAAAAAAAGGAAAGAAAAAAGAAAAAAAAAGAAAAAAAGAAAAAAGAAAAAAGAAAAAAGGAAAAAAGAAAAAAAGGAAAAAAAGAAAAAAAAAGAAAAAAGAAAAAAAGAAAAAATAAAAAAAGAAAAAAGAAAAAAGGAAAAAAAGAAAAGAAAAAAGAAGAAAGAAAAAAAGAAAAAAGAAAAAAGAAAAAAGGAAAAAGAAAAAAAAGAAAAAAAAGAAAAAAGAAAAAATAAAAAAAGGAAAAAGGAAAAAAAGGGAAAAAAAAAGAAAAGAAAAAAGAAAAAAGAAAAAAGAAAAAAGAAAAAAAAAACAACACACCAACCAACCAACCAAAATCAAACAAAAAAACCCAGTCATAAAATTTCTGCACACAACTGATAAAAGTCCCTTTGGAGCAGACTTGATAGAGTTTGGACCACTGGTGAGAGATCAGATCCTGATGGGAGCTGGGCTAAAGGATGCTCCTTAAAGGAAGGATGCTCCTTTGCCCACTGGAGCTGTACCAGGAACCACAGGAGAGCTGCACTGCCTGAAAGAAATGCTCCAGAAGGTTATCACAGACAGCTGATGGGGTGAAATGCAGCCAGGAATGTCTGTAACCCTCTGAAGCAGCTGAGCTCAGCTCTGTCTGCATGCCTGGGCATCCTTGGTGCTGCTCACAAGAAACCCTCTTTTTTATCTCCCTTTTTTTTGCCTCATTTGTTTATGTCCTTTGATTTCCTCCAGCATTCCCAAGGGATATTTTCCTTTTCTTGCTGTGGACCTGGAGCACTAAGAGAGGAGTGAAGAGCTTGGAGCCTGCTCAGCCTGGGCATGGAGCAGCAGAACCTGACAGGACCACCAGGGTCCAGAAATCCCACCCAAATCCTGTGGGATTCCAGCTGGAGAAGGCCATGGAACGGCTTCAAACCCTGCACACTCTGAAAGGGACCCTCAGGCACCTATCCAGGTGGGACAGGGGTGAGGGATGTGCCCTTTTTGACCCAGCAATTGCCCCAAAGCACCAAAGAGACAAGAAAATGAGGTGCAACCACCCACCCCTTGCAGAGAACCTCGGGCCAAGAGAAACCTGCCCAGAAACTGGAGCCATAACGGGGTTTCCAGCCTCTCTAAGTGAACATAAAACATCCTGGAGCAACCCTGAGCCCCTGCCCTGAGGTGTCCTCAAAGAAACCTCTGCTCCCTCTCCCTGCAGCCAGCAGGATGGGGCAGCTTGGCTCCTGGAGACCCAGATCTTCAGGTTCTGGAGGCAGAAGGGTGCAACAGGCTCCCCCCAAGGAGGGATGTTGCCTTCCCCTTGTTCTGTCCCAGCAAAACCATCCCAAGTTGTCCCCGTGCCTAAAACTGAGCTGAAACCTTGCATGGCCAAGCTGTGAGCAGACAGACCCTCCGCCTTCTTCCAGCATTAAACCTCCCCTCAAAGGGTTAAAAATCAAGGGTTTTAGGGAGGATAGGATGATCCCAGGAGGCTGATCCACCTCCAACACTCAAAGCACCCGGGAGGCTTTAAGGGACCCACCAGCTCCATCATTTGTAAGACCCAGGAGAAACCAAGAAGCCTCCTGAGCCCTAAAATGGTCCCTAAGGAAACCTCAGCAGGATGCAGGATGCACAACTTCTGTCCCCAGGCTGAGCCTACACCTCTCAGCAAATGCACATAACAAATAAAAAAAGGATGAAACCCATCACCTTGGTCACTGGGCTGTTCCAAAATCCTCAACCCCTCTCCCAGGGCTGGAGAAAAAAACTTCCCTCAGCTTTAATCCTTTCCTCCTCCTCACCACAAATTTTTTTTCCCAGCCAGGAGGGTGGCAACAGATTATTTTATTTTTTTTTTCTAACCAGGAAGCTGATCCTGCCTTGAGAAGGTTCTTCTCCCAAGGAATGCAATGCTGGAGAAGTTTGGATCTGGCCAGGATCCTCATGTGGCATCCACAGGGTGTTCAGCCCAGGGACACCTCAGGTCCTGCCCTGGAATCCTGACCCAGGAACCACCAAGAGCTGGGGTGAGAAGAGGCCCAGAAAAGAAATCAAAACTGGAGAGAAAAAACAACCCTGGAAGCCTCAGGAGTTGGGAAAACTCCCTGCAAAGGGAGAAATAAGTGGGAAAAAAAATAAATATATAGAGACTCAAGTAAATAAGAGCAAGAGAGCAAGCAAGAAGCAGCAAAATACACGTAGAGAAAAGGCAACACCAACCAGGAGTGCAGGACATTTCTGTCTTCTCCTTTCCCCCTTTGGATTCTGCTCCTTTCCCTTCCTTTACGTTTTAAGCTGCTGGAAAAATCCCGGAGCCGAGAGGCTCCAGGGAATCAACGCAAAACAACAAAACCAGCGTGAGAAACTTCCCCTGGCCCCAGCCCTCACCCCCTCCTGCAGCCCAGAGCCAGAACCGGAGCCGGTTCGGTCCCCGGGTCATCCCTGAGCATCCCCCCGCCGGGGCAGGTGTTTTCCTACTCACACTTGAGGATTCTCCCGACCCCAAACTCGCTGCGCTGGGAGGAAAAAAAAAGTTGTGGCTCGGGCCAGCAGCTGCTGGAGCCATTCAGGAGTTTTACTGCCCAGCCCGGAGGTGGGGAGGGGTGGGTGGAGGTGGGGCTTAGGGCCGGCCAAGGGCGTTTGAACCAGGAAAAGAAAAAAAAAAGAAAAAGAAAAAGAAAAAGAAAAAAAAAGAAAAAGAAAAAGAAAAAGAAAAAGAAAAAGAAAAAGAAAAAGAAAAAGAAAAAAACGGAAAAAAAACAAGGGAAAAAACCAAGAAAAAATAACCAAAAAAAAGAACCAAGGAAAAAAGTCCAAGAAAAGAAACAACGAAAAATCCCCAAATGACTTTCGCAATCTCTGTCAATAGGAATTTTTTTTCCTTTTTTTTTTTTAATTACTTATTCTATTATTTTATGTTTATTTTTGACTTCTGAAGTTCCAATCCAAAGCCCAGCCAGTGCTTTGCTGATCTGGGGCTTTGCAAACTGCTGACACCGTCCCAGCCCAAACTGGAATTTGCTTTCACTCCGTCTCCCGGTTCCTCTGGGAATGGTCCCATTCCTCCCGGATTTTTGATTCCTTCCAGTCCTGTTCTCATTCCAAACGCTTGATCTGCATTGATTTCTGTAACTCCTGGGGCTGTGCTGCTGGGATTTGTGATCAGGATTGTTGTTTCAGGTCACCCCCTCGTTATTTAGTTTATATTTCAAACCCCATTGTTTTCTTTTTGCACTTTAATCACGGAGACATTTCCAGAGAAGAGCTGGGAGGAGTTCAGGAACAGCCCCAGTCAGAGCTATCAAAGGCAAACTGGGATTTCTCCATTTGGGGTTCTTCTGATGCCTTCAAGCTTGGGGACAGCAGAGATTGGGACCAAGGAGCTCACCTTGCATGGAGCCAGGTGGGTTCCCAGCCACGTGTCCCTTCCCTTCATCCCTGGATTCCACCCAACACTGTGGGTGGAGCTGGTCCTGACCCCCGTCACCCCCGTGCTGCAAAGGGGTCAGGGAACCCCAGATTGGTTGGGTTGGAAGGGACCTTCAGGATCATTGAATCCCAACCCCCTGGATGGGCAGGGACACCTCCCACAGCCCAGGTTGCTCCTCTGGAGATCTTTTCACCCAGCCCATGACCATCNGCAATTCCAACGTCAACAGCAAGTGGGAATTCTCCACTGGAAAACATCTCTGGGCTTTGGCAAAGCAGAGCCAGCTGAGCAGGGCTCAGAGCTGCTGCTCTCTCCAAAGCTGAGGGCTCTGGTCCCTGGGAGGTGGCAGGGCCAGGTCTGGACAGTCTCTGACATGGGGACATCCCAAGGGCAAAAGGGAAATTTCATTCTGTGACAGTTATAGGAGTAACAAGTCTCCTCCTTGAAAGGAAAAGGCAAAAACATGCTTACAAAAAATATGCAGGTCTGTTGTTTCCCATTTCAGTGTTTTGCCTTGTAGGACAAACTCACTGGACTTAAACTTGCAGTATGATTTGTATGGTAAAAAAAAAAGAAAAAAGAAAAAAGAAAAAAATAAATACAATTAAAAAAAAAAAAAAGGCTCAGCCACCTTTTCCTCCTGGAATTTCTTCTTGGGGTCTGCTGGATGGGACAGAAGAGCCCTGGGAAACGGGCTGGGCTGGGCCTGGTGTTTTCCAGGGGAAGTTTATCTCCTGTCCCTGCACAAGCTCATTAAATAACAATTAAACCTCCACTTTGTTGCCTCCAGCAGCAGAGATGCATTTGGGGAAGGAGGAGGCAGCCAAATCAGTGGATTCAGAAATACTCTTTGCCCAGGTGACCCTGAGCTGTCCTCCCAGGCAGGGCTGCACCAGACAGATAATGCACTGCAGAGAAAAAAAAAAATAAAAATATAAAGTTTATCAGCTCCTGTCGGCTCTGCAATATCTCAGGAAGGCATTACTAGAGCTAAAAAAAAAATAAATAATAATAATCAAATGTATTATTCATATTTCACAGGTGTAGAACTCCTTTCCCTTCCAGAGAGAATGTGCACAGACAGTCCCCAGGGACCCAAAATGTGGGGAATTTGGGGGTGGGAGGTCAGAGCTCCTTCACAGGAGGAAAAAATTTGGTGGGAAGGGACCCTCCCCCCCTCTGCCGGAGGGAAATGTGGACTCTGGGATATTGCATGCAAGAAGAGCACCATCTACTGACTCCTTTTCCCCAGCACCTTTTTTTTTTTAAGCTGTTGTGATGGTTTTTAGCTTTTTTAGCATTTTTTTTCCCCCTGTGGGATGCAAACAGCTTTCTGCAAAGCATTAGCCCCAAATTTGGGTCCAAATGAAGGGATCCCAGAGGCCAGCAGGTGCCTGCAGCCTGCCCATGGCCATCACACCCTTGGAATCCTGGAATGGAAAGGGCTGCTCTCACAAAAAACAAAGAACTCCTTGAGTGGAAAGGGTTTCTTCCCCAAAAATCCCATGGACTCCTTCAAGGGAAAGGTTTTTGTCCCAGAAAAAACCAAGAATGGAAAGGGTTTCTCTCTGAAAATTCCATGAACTCCTTGAGTGGAAAGGGGTTTCTTCCCCAAAAATCCCCTGGACTCCTTGAATGGAAAGGGTTTTCTTCAAAAAAACTCAAGAACTCATGGAATGGAAAGGGTTTCTCTTAAAAAAAACCCCAAGAAGTCCTGGAATGGAAAGGATTTCTCTCCAAAAATCCCATGGACTCCTGGAAAACCCATGAAAACCTTGAATGGAAAGGGTTTCTCTCCCCAAATTCCCATGAACTCCTTGAATGGAAAAGTTTTCATCCCAAAAAATCCCATGGACTCCTTGAATGGAAAGGATTTCTCTCCAAAAAACCTCAAGAACTCCTTGAATGGAAAGGGTTTGCTTCCCAAAAATCCCATGAACTCCTTTAACGGAAAAGGTTTCTCTCCAAAAAAGACCAAAAGCTCCTGGAATGGAAATGGGGTTTTCTTCACAAAAATTCTCATGAACTCCTCGAATGGAAAGGGTTTCTCTCCCAAAAAACCCAAGAACTCCTCGAATGGAAAGGTTTTTCCCCCAAAATCCCAAGAACTCCTCGAATGGAAAGGTTTTTCCCCAGAACCCAGCTCTGAAATCCTCCAGGGAACAAGGTGGAGGGATTATTCCTGGGATCAATCCAAAGGAGTTTGCAGGAAAGAAGAGCAGCTCTTCCCTTCCCTAAAGAGATTATAAAATAAAGAGTTCTGAGCCGGGCTGGGAGCACGGATGAACAAACTGGGATTTCCAGCTTGGAAAAGGCCACGTTGGTGGCTCCAGGCTCTGCTGGGGATCCCAAGGAGGATCCAAGGTCCAGGAATTCAGCTGGGATTGTAAAGGAGGAGCTCAGTGTCCTGCACTGATAATGGGACACAGCTCCCCCTGGGGGGCTGAGATTAACTTTTATATATATATATATATTTTTTATATATATTTATATTTATATTTATATTTATATTTATATTTATATTTATATTTATATATACACACACATATATATATG
>JAAWXA010000113.1:0-10026 GCA_038090715.1 Florisuga fusca
GCAGCACGTTGTGGGCGATCTTCTTGGTGGTGGCACTCTCGCTGACGTAGCCGTCGAAGCGGCGCAGGGGATCCTGCTGGTTGATCTGCCCCACCAGCAACCCCGGCTCTCCTGCAGGGAAAAAGGGACAAGAGAAGGTGATCCCAACACTTCCCAACACCCCAACCACCGAGCAGACAACAGGGGTTTGGTGGCTGAACCAATTCCCTCCTCGGAGAGGAAGGAGAGAACTTGCAGCCGGCACTGGAAACCCCTCAGAAAGCAGCAGCCAAGGCTCCTTCTCTGTTTTAATCCAGACAAAAAAAAAAAAAAGGGGGGTTTGGGAAAGCTCTACCTGGGCTACAGGGGACACAGAGCCCACTGGAATCCCGCACCAGCTCCATGGTGTCCTCATTCACCTTCACCAAACGGATGGGGTAAACGTTGGGCAGGATCCGACTGTTGAAACCGCAGGCGCCCACCTTCCAAAAAAACCCAAACCAACCACACCCCAAATGAAGGCTTTTCCCCAAGTTTTTGTGCATGCCCTCCCTCATTACCTCTTCCTTTCTCTCTACTCTGCTCCTGTGAGACCCCACCGGGAGCCCTGGGTCCAGTTCTGGAGCCCCCAACACAAGGAGGGCACAGAGCTCCGGGAAGGGGTCCAGGAGGAGCCACTCAAATGCCCCGAGGGCTGAGCACCTCCCTGATGGGTCAGGCTGAGGGACTGGGGGTGTTCAGCCTGGAGAAGACTCGGAGGTGACCTCAGAGCAACCTCCAATCCCTGAAGGGGCTACAGGAAACCTGGGGAGGGATTTTTTTTCCATAGGTGTGTGAGAGGACAAGGGGCAATTGGTTTGAAACTCAAAATGGGAGATTTAGGTCAGGACGTGAGGAAGAAATTCTTGAATTTGAGGGTGCTGAGCCTCAGGGTGCCCCCAGAAGCTGTGGCTGCCCCATCCCTGGCAGTGTTGAAGGTTGGATGGGGCTTGGAGCACCCTGGGCTCCACGGGGTCCCACCCAGGAGGTGTCCCTGCCCAGGGCAGAGGGATGGAACCCAACGATCCCTTTCAACCCAAGTCATCCCAGGAGTGGGGAAGGCAGCAGAGCTCCTCCTCCTCCTCCTCACCTTCCCATCCAGGTTGGCAATGCTGCAGTTGCACTCGGTGGCTCCATAGAACTCCCCAATCTGTTGGATTCGGAAGCGTTTGGTGAACTCCTCCCAGATCCTGGGCCTCAAACCGTTGCCAACCGCCAGGCGGACGCGGTGCCGGCGCTCGGCCTCCCGCGGGGGCTGGTTCAGGAGGTACCTGCAGATCTCCCCGATGTACTGAATGATCTGGAGCAGCAAAGACACAAAAAAAAACCCCAAAACAAACCACCACGGCTCAGGGGAACCTTCAAAAAAAAAACACAAACAAAAAACCAACAGACAAACAGCCTGGAAAAAGCCACCGCGAGGCCAGCGAGGTGGGGAGGTCCCAGAGAGTCCTGGAAGGGACCTTTGGGATCATTGGGATGGGCTGCTGTCCTGCTTTGGACCAGGATAAGGTGATTTTTCTGGTTTGTGCTTTTGCTTTCAGCTCAGTCTCTTGTCAGGAGCTGCACTTGCTGGAATGAACAGCAAGTTCCTCAGTGACTGATCCCACAGGATGTTTGGAGTCACTGGTGTGCAGAGCCAGGGACACTGCTCAGCTCTGAGGAACATTTTACCCTCCAGAAGGAGCAAAAAGGTCCCACCTGAACCCTCCTTTGGGGAGGAACAGACAAGAGAGATGCCAGAACTGACCAGACAGAGGATTCCATCCCATACACCTCATACTCAGGATAAATTGGAGGGATCACCAGGGTCAAACCCCTTCCTGCTTCCCCTTATTCCCCTCTCCCTGTTTGCTTCAGCATCCTGGNAAAAAAAAAAAAAAAAAAAAAAATCATCTAAATGGGTTAAAACGAAGTTGAGAGAGCGGAGGAGCCCCGGCAAGGCTCGGGGGTCTCTGTCAATAAATATTTCCCTCAGCCCCTCGCTAAGTGGTTACAAAATCTCTAAGAGGTGGAAGGGAGGGTTAAGGGGACACCCTGGGGGGCAGAGCCGGGTCCCGGGGTGGGAAAATCCATCCCTGCCCCTCCCTCTTCTTCCTGGAAAAGGCTGAATCCGGCCCCGTCATAAAGCGGCTTTTCCCGAGCAAATCCTCCCGTAGAGGTGCTCGTCCAGGGGGACGTACTGCCCCAGCTTGAGATCCAGGAAATACAAACGATCCGAGGTCTGCTGGGGGTCGAATCCTTCCCGCTGCAACCGAGTTTTCTGGATCTTAAACGTCCCTTTGGGGAGAGAAAGAAGAAAACGCAACAGTTTGTACCAAAAACTGTCCTGCTCTGGGCCAGGATAAAGGTGATTTTCTGGTTTGTGCTTTTGCTTTCAGCTCAGTCTCTTGTCAGGAGCTGCACTTGCTGGAATGAACAGCAAGTTCCTCAGTGTCTGCTCCTGGGACTGATCCCACGGGATGTTTGGAGTCACTGGGGTGCAGAGCCAGGGACACTGCTCAGCTCTGAGGAACATTTTACCCTCCAGAAGGAGCAAAAAGGTCCCACCTGAACCCTCCTGAGGGAGGAACAGACAAGAGAGATGCCAGAACTGACCAGACAGAGGATTCCATCCCATACACCTCATCCTCAGGATAAATTGGAGGGATCACCAGGGTCAAACCCCTTCCTGCTTCCTCCTTCTTCCCCTGTCCCTGTTTGCTTCAGCATCCTGGGAGGATTCCATCCCTTCCTCTGCCTGTGCTCCTGATCCATCCCAGCCTGAATCTGTGTGTTCCTGCCTCCAGCTCCCAACTCCTGACCCCAAAATTCCAGCCTGGACTTTCCCAGGGCTGCCCTGCAGCCTCGGGGGTGACCTGAGAGTTATTGGGGGAAAGGGGGGAGAAACCTGGGATCAATTTTTCTGTCTGTATATTTGTATAGATTTAGTCATTCTTCCTATTTATCATTCCTGTTTCCTTAAAATTGTGTAGTTTAGTTCCCAACCCATCAGTCTCTCTCCCTTATTCTCCTTTCCTTATCAGGGAGGAGAGGGGGATTCATGGAAAAATCTGTTCCTGGGTTTAATTCCCAGGCCAGTGTCCAACCCTGACACAAAACTGGAGGAGGAGAACTGCCCGGGGCTCCTCTCCTGACAACTCAGTGACTTGAAAGCTCCTTCAATGCTCTCCTGAGCAACTCTGAGCACCCACGTGTGGGGTGGCGACAAGGAACCCCCGGAAAATTCCTGGGAAATGGAAAACACAACAGGCAACAGCCCCAAACTGCCCCGTTTGGCCATAATTGTGCTGGAATAAAGCCCTGGGAAAGCCAAGGGGCAGTGTCCCAGGGGAAAAGTATAAATATATAATTTTATTATTTTTTTTTCCCCTCTTAAGGGGCTGGAAGATGGAGATTTCTCATCCCAAACTTTTCCCAGGATACCTGTGGTGTCCACCTGGGGCAGGAGCCGGAGGAAGACGGGGCGAGCGTAGGGAGGCAAAACCTTCTGCAGCTCCTGGTAGAGGACGTTGGGGTTGACCTTGGCCTTGGGATCGGCGATGGCTGCCATCCCAGCTTTGCCCTCCACCCCTGGAAAAGAGCAGGGAGAGGGGGGAGATGGCAGGAGGGGAAACATCCATCCCACAGCCACGGCAGCTGGGGCTTTCCCCACCCTTCAGCACCCCAGGAACCACCCCCTGGCTCTCCAGGGGAGCTGGAAACCTCCTGAGGAAAAGCCAAGGGAACACCAGAGGCTCCGAGGCTCTGGCCAAGACCTCAACCTCCCTCCTGAGGCTGCTGCTGACAGGGAAAGGCTCTGCTTCCCAGGGGAATTCCTGCTGAAAGGAAGAGGCTCTGCTTCCCAGGGAATTCCCACTGAAAGGAAGAGGCTCTGCTTCCTAGGGAATTCCTAAGGAAAGGAAGAGGCTCTGCTTCCCATGGGAATTCCTGCTGAAAGGAAAAGGCTCTGCTTCCCAGGGAATCCTCCTACTCAAAGGAAGAGGCTCTGCTTCCTAGGGAATTCCTGCTGAAAGGAAAAGAGTCTCTGCTTCCCAAGGAATCCTCCTGCTGAAAGGAAGAGGCTCTGCTTCCCAGGGGAATTCCTACTGAAAGGAAAAGGCTCTGCTTCCCATAGGAATTCCTGCTGAAAGGAAGAGGCTCTGCTTCCCATGGGGATTCCTGCTGCAAGGAAGAGTCTCTGCTTCCCAGGGGATCCTCCTGCCCAGTGGTGCCACCCCAGGCCCCTTCCTGACCACCCCCCTTGCTGGGTTCTGTTCTTCCCTCCTCAACCCCATTCCTGACCCTCCTGAAGACCCCAGGCCCCACCTGCCCACGGAGCCACCATTCCTGGGAATCCCGTGGTGCACAACCCTCCCTTTTGGAGACAGAAAATGAATCCACACCCTGGGGTCTCTGGTGACCTCTGCTCTGGGGGAAGGGGTTGGGGGTCCCTCCACCTGCAGGTGCCGCTTTGAGCAGTTTCTCCCCCTTTGCCTGATATTTCTTCCTTCTCCCCAAACCTCCAGAGCTCCTGTTTTTTGTTTTTTTGGTTTTTTACCTGGGACTTCCACTCCATACACTGCCACGTCTGTCTGGTTGAGGATGTGGCTCAAGGTCCCTTCCACCTCGGTGGTGGAGACGTTCTCCCCTCGCCAGCGGAAGGTGTCCCCGCTGCGGTCCCTGAAGTACATGTACCCCAACTCATCCATCACCAGCACGTCCCCTGGGAGAGGAGACACCAAAAAAACCCCAAACCCTCGAGTTTTCAGCCTTTGGGGCTGTCCCAACACCCCCTGCTTGGTGGCTCTCTGCTCCCTCCCCAGAGGAGCCGCAGGAACGCCGCGATGGCTTCCCCACCACCCTCTTCAGGAGGGGCTCTCTCTCTCCTGCTTTGGAATGTTCCATTTTCATAGCATCATAGGAATGAATCCATAGGATTTTTCCAGGTGTTTTTCACAGATTCCTAACTTTGTGGTAGACCCAGAGCTGCCCCAAGACCTGGCAACTACCGAACGCTCCCGCCTCTCTTCGTAGAAACGCTTCAGGTTGGAAAAAACCTTTTAGGATGATGATTCCTCTCCAAACTCCCAGATTTTGGTTTCTGGAGGAAAACCTTAGGAGGAGGAAGGGCTGAGGGTACCTGAGAGGTAAGCCTGGTCCCCTTTCTGCAGCACGTTGTGGGCGATCTTCTTGGTGGTGGCACTCTCGCTGACGTAGCCGTCGAAGCGGCGCAGGGGATCCTGCTGGTTGATCTGCCCCACCAGCAACCCCGGCTCTCCTGCAGGGAAAAAGGGACAAGAGAAGGTGATCCCAACACTTCCCAACACCCCAACCACCGGGCAGACAACAGGGGTTTCGTGGCTGAACCAATTCCCTCCTCGGAGAGGAAGGAGAGAACTTGCAGCCGGCACTGGAAACCCCTCAGAAAGCAGCAGCCAAGGCTCCTTCTCTGTTTTAATTCAGACAAAAAAAAAAAAAAGGGGGGTTTGGGAAAGCTCTACCTGGGCTACAGGGGACACAGAGCCCACTGGAATCCCGCACCAGCTCCATGGTGTCCTCATTCACCTTCACCAAACGGATGGGGTAAACGTTGGGCAGGATCCGACTGTTGAAACCGCAGGCGCCCACCTTCCAAAAAAACCCAAACCAACCACACCCCAAATGAAGGCTTTTCCCCAAGTTTTTGTGCATGCCCTCCCTCATTACCTCTTCCTTTCTCTCTACTCTGCTCCTGTGAGACCCCACCGGGAGCCCTGGGTCCAGTTCTGGAGCCCCCAACACAAGGAGGGCACAGAGCTCCGGGAAGGGGTCCAGGAGGAGCCACTCAAATGCCCCGAGGGCTGAGCACCTCCCTGATGGGTCAGGCTGAGGGACTGGGGGTGTTCAGCCTGGAGAAGGCTCAGAGGTGACCTCAGAGCAACCTCCAATCCCTGAAGGGGCTACAGGAAACCTGGGGAGGGATTTTTTTTCCATAGGTGTGTGAGAGGACAAGGGGCAAATGGTTTGAAACTCAAAATGGGAGATTTAGGTCAGGACGTGAGGAAGAAATTCTTGAATTTGAGGGTGCTGAGCCCCTGGGTGCCCCCAGAAGCTGTGGCTGCCCCATCCCTGGCAGTGTTGAAGGTTGGATGGGGCTTGGAGCACCCTGGGCTCCACGGGGTCCCACCCAGGAGGTGTCCCTGCCCAGGGCAGAGGGATGGAACCCAACGATCCCTTTCAACCCAAGTCATCCCAGGAGTGGGGAAGGCAGCAGAGCTCCTCCTCCTCCTCCTCACCTTCCCATCCAGGTTGGCAATGCTGCAGTTGCACTCGGTGGCTCCATAGAACTCCCCAATCTGTTGGATTCGGAAGCGTTTGGTGAACTCCTCCCAGATCCTGGGCCTCAAACCGTTGCCAACCGCCAGGCGGACGCGGTGCCGGCGCTCGGCCTCCCGCGGGGGCTGGTTCAGGAGGTACCTGCAGATCTCCCCGATGTACTGAATGATCTGGAGCAGCAAAGACACAAAAAAAAAACCCAAAACAAACCACCACGGCTCAGGGGAACCTTCAAAAAAAAAAACAAACAAAAAACAACCTCCCATGGAAAACACCNTGTATAAGAGACAGGCCCTGCAGCCTCGGGGGTGACCTGAGAGTTATTGGGGGGAAGGGGGGAGGAACCTGGGATCAATTTTTTCTGTACATTTGTATATTCGTATATATTTAGTAATTTTTCCTATTTATCATTCCTGTTCCATCAAAGTTGTGTAGTTTAGTTCCCAACCCATCAGTCTCTTTCCCTTCTTCTCTCTCCTTTCCTTATCAGGGAGGAGAGGGGGATTCATGGAAAAATCTGTTCTTGGCCAGTGTCAAACCCTGACAGCTGCCCAGGGAGGGGGTGGATTCTCCATCCCTGGAGGTTTTTAAAAAGAGACTGAATGTGGTCTGGGAACCACGGGGGGAGTGGATCAAGGGTTGGACTTGATGGTCTCAGAGATCCCTTCCCCAACCCAAATGATTCTGGGATCATCCAGGTCCAACCCCCCTGCCACAGCCAGGGACATTTCCCACCAGCAGATCAGGCTGCTTGTCCAGCCTGGCCTTCAAAACTTCCAGGGAAGGATGAGGCTTCCAAAACCTCATCTGGAGCTCCAGAACCAAGGCCTGGATCCCACCCCAGAGCCCTCACCGTGCATCTGTATCTGGTGCAGTCATCCCAGAAACGACTGGCAGAGAACTTCTTCCTGATGACCACGGTGAGGCCATGGATCAGACACTGCCCAACTCCCATGATGTTCCCTGGAAAAGGAGAATCATGGAGCAGCTCCCACCCACCCACCTGGGGCTGCCTGTTCACAGGGGGCAGAGGAAGAAGGAGCAGGTTGGGGGAAGTGAAGGTCTCATCTCCACCTCCAGGGTGGATCATGCAGAACGACAGAATGGGAAGGGTTGGGAGGAACCTCTGGAGATCATCCAACCCCCCTGCCAGAGGGATCACCTCGGGCAGGATCCCCGGGAAGGCATCCAGAGGGGGTTTGGAAGCCACCAGAGAAGGAGACTCCACCAGCTCTGAGGAGTCTCACTGAGAGAGACACCTCTGAGGAGCTGAGAGAGACACCTCTGAGGAGCTGAGAGAGAAACCTCTGAGGAGCTGAGAGAGACCTCTGAGGAGGGGCAGCCTGGGCCAGGGCTCCCTCAGAGCCCAGAAGTTTCTCCTCATGCTGAGGACCCTCACCTGCTGAGTGGTAGAGGGGGAGGCAGTTGTAGAGCACGTCCTCAGGGCGCATCCTGTAGGCGTAGTAACCAAAGGCTGCGATGCGGTAGTACCTGTGAGGGGCCCAGAGACACCTCTGAGGAGCTGAGAAACCTCTGAGACACCTCTGAGGAGCTGAGAGAGACACCTCTGAGGAGCTGAGAGAGACACCTCTGAGGAGCTGAGAGAGACACCTCTGAGGAGCTGAGAGAGACACCTCTGAGGAGCTGAGAGAGAAACCTCTGAGGAGCTGAGAGAGAAACCTCTGAGGAGCTGAGAGAGACACCTCTGAGGAGCTGAGAGAGACACCTCTGAGGAGCTGAGACCTGACACCTCTGAGGAAGGAGGAACCTCTGAGGAGGGAGGAACCTGGGCAGGGCCTCACCTGCTGTGCACCACGATGGCAGCTTTGGGCATCCCTGTTGTTCCTGAGGTGTAGATGTAGAAGAGGCGATCTAAGGAGAAGGGGAAGAGGAGTCAGAGAGCTCTCAATTGCCCCAAAAAAACCCCAGGAGGGGTTGGGTTGGGTTGGGTTGTGCTGGGGGCTTTGTTCCTCTGAAATGGGGACAGTGAGTGGTGAGCTCAGACACCAAAGGACAGAGGAATTCCTCAGACAATGAGGAGCTTAACCCAGGGCTGCCTGGAACCAGGACCTTATTTTTTGTTGTCTTCCTTTTTTCTCTTTTTTTTTATTTTTTATTTGTGAGCCCCAAGTCTGGTGGTTTCATACTCCCCCCCTCAGTTCTCTCAGCCCAGTCCTCCCACCCCTTACCCCGAGAACTCCCAACTCCTTGAGAAAACTGCCCTAAAACTGAGAAACTCACCATCTAAACCTTTGGCTGGGATGGAAATCGGAGGGGATTTGGAGGCAGAGCTCAGGAGGGGGTCGAGGTGTTGGGTCTCCAGAGGAACCACCTCTGGGTTGTAGTCACCAGAGCAGAACTTTGCCATGTTCTTCCCCAGCTTCCCATTCACCTCAGATATTGCTGCAAGACAAAGCAAGTCACGTTTGCATCTGTGTCCAAGGTCTTTGCTCTGCCCCAAAGCACCCAAGGGGATGGAAAAACCTGAGGAACATTTCCAAGGCCCAGGTCACCCCCACCCAGACAACACCTGCACGGTCAGACTGACCCAGGCCCAGCAAGAAACTGCAGGAAATTGTCTCTCCCCATCACCCCAGCACAGGAAAACACCCTAAGGTGCAACACCCCAGGGTTTGCTTTGAGGAAAAGATTGAAAAAAAAATGAACCAGGTCTAAAAACAACCCTCAGGGGCCCTCCCAAACCTGGGTGACCCTCAGGGACCCCCCCAAACCTGGGTGACCCCCTCAGGGGCTCTCCCAAACCTGAGTGACCCTCAGGGACCCCCCCAAACCTGGGTGACCCCCTCAGGGGCTCTCCCAAACCTGAGTGACCCTCAGGGACCCCCCTAAACCTGGGTGACCCCCTCAGGAGCCCTCCCAAGTCTGGACGACCCCCAGGGGCCCCCCCAAGCCTGGATGACCCTGGATGATCCTCAGGGACCCTCCCAAACCTGGGTGACCCCCTCAGGGACCCTCCCAAACCTGGGTGACCCTCAGGGGCTCTCCCAAACCTGGGTGACCCCCTCAGGGGCCCTCCCAAACCTGAATTACCCCCTCAGGGGCCCCCCCAAACCTGGGTGACCCTCACGGGCCCCCCCAAACCTGAATTGCCCCCTCAGGGGCCCCCCCAAACCTGCCAATTGGCTGACTCTGAGCAGCAGAGCTCCCCAGGGGCTCACCTGAGGCCAGCTCCCCCCCAAAGATGAGGGCTTTGGCCCCCGAGGTGGTGACACAATAGACCAGGGAGTCGAGGCGGAGGTTGAAGTTGATCAGAGCCGCCTCCACCCCGACCTTTGCCATCCCCAGCCAGAGCCCCACGAACTCGGGGCGACTCTCCATGAAGATGGCGACGACGTCCCCCAGGAGGAAGCCCTGCTGGGAGCAGAAGTTGGCCACGGCGTTGGAGAACTCGTCCAGCTGCCTGAAGGTCCATTGCTCCCCCGTGGCCTCGTAGATCAGAGCCACTTTGTCCGGGTGGCGGCCAACGACGTCCTGGAAGATCTTGGGGATGGTGCTCTGGGCCTTCTGGTGCCTCCGCAGCTGGAACTTGACACGGAGCAGCACGAAGAGGCCACTGCAGGGAGAAAAAAAGGGAGGAAAGGGAAGGAAAAAGGAAGGGAAGGGAAAGGAAGGGAGGAAGGAAGGGAGGAAGGGAGGAAGGAAGGGAGGAAGGGAGGGAGGGAGGAAGGGAGGAAGGGAGGAAGGGAGGAA
>JAAWXA010000113.1:56989-67634 GCA_038090715.1 Florisuga fusca
GGGGGGGGGTGGCTGTAAACTGGCAGAGGGGAGATTTGGGATGAACTCCAGGAGCAAATCTTTCCTTCTGAGGGTGTCGAGACCCTGGAACAGGTTTTTTTTCTCATCCCTGGAGGTGTTCCAGGTCAGGTTGGAGCCACCAGAGCTGGTGGGAGGTGTCCCTGCCCATGGGACAGGGAACTGGATGAGCTTTAAGGTTCCTCCACCCTAAACCATTCCCTGAGTCTGTGACATGGGGTGTGATGAGTGAGCCACAGGCAGAGTCATTAATGAGCCTGCTGATTAATTAAGAGCTTGGGCTTCTCTCCAAACACATTGGCTTCCAGTAAGGAGGAGAAAAAAAACAGCTGGCTTGGCAGGCAAAACTTTCTAGCCACTTCTTTTTGTGTTTTTGGGTTTTTTTTTCCTCCCTTTTATCTTCAGCATTCCCCTGGCTTCATTTGGTGCTGTGAGGAGGGGGGCTCTGCAGAACCTGGTTGTGGGTGCTGAAAAGCAGAACCCCCCAAAAATTCGAGGGGGTCTGGAGAGAATCTGACTTCTTCTTGTTGAAAAGCTGGGAAAAAAAATAATAATAAAAAAATCCTGTTCCTAAACCAGGAGGTCCCTTTCCTGCAGGTTTACTCCAGGCAGAAACATTGACCCTTCCTTTGTGCCAAGCAGGAATTTATTTTCTATTATTTATTATTATTATTTATTATACTTATTTATTATAATACTATTATTATAATTATATTAATATTACTTATTAAATTATTTATTTTCAATTTATTTTCTATATCTAATGAACTTCGAGGGGGCAAAGTCCTGCCTGGCCCAGGTGTGGGGGCTGCTCTGCTGACCCCCTTTTTTAATTCCATAAAAAGGGTTCTATGCCATGGGAATCATTCCCAAGAACCCCCAGAAATCCCTGACCACCAGCATTTGATGATCAGAAAGATCTTCTCCAACCACAGTGATCGTGTGAGGTTGATCAAGATGCCCCAAGTCTTGGCCAGGACTCTTCCAAGCTCCTTCTGTTAATTAAAACTGATTTCCTCAGGTTTAATTTTATGGCCCCTTCCCTCCTACCCCCTTTTTTTTTTTTTTTTTTTTTTTTTTTNTTTTTTGAGGCAGTGGCACCTAAAGATGAAATTTGGAAGCATCTTCACTCTGGAAGTGCAACGGGGAGGGCAAGGAAAATACGGGACAACGCTTGGGACTTGTCACTCTGAGGGGAACACCCAGTAATCCCTCTGGTTTTAGTGTTTGCTGTGGAATCCTTGGTCTTCCTCCAAAGTAAAAACATCAAGTGAAACTTTTTTGGAGGCATCCCCCCCCACCATTTAGCTTTTTTCCCCCTCCCCCTAAAATTAAAGCACGTTGAGCATCTTCATGGTGAGAGAGGCGACAGAGCCAAGACCCTACTGGGGTGGGTTTTTTTTTTTCTAACAGGATTTTTTTTTTTTCCCCCTCTCCCCAGGTGCTTTTGTCATCTGCTGGACCCCAGGTCAAGTTGTCCTCCTCCTGGACGGCCTGGGCTGCAAAAGCTGCAATGTTTTAGCAGTGGAGAAATACGTCCTCTTGTTGGCCGAGATCAACTCCTTGATCAACGCCATCGTCTACTCCTACAGGGACAACGAGATGAGGAGCACCTTCCGGAGGATCCTCTGCTTCCTCTGCTACAGGAATTCCAAATACACCCCCACGGTGGTCAAGCTGAACACCACGGACCGTAGGACACTCTCCCAGAATGGACATTTCACAGTGGATTCCTCTATTTAGGTCTCGAGTGAGGCCGAGGGCGGTCGCTTCCTTAGAGGAAGCATCAAGATTTCTCCTCCAATCCTTGGATGAAAGGACAAGATGCTTTTAAGGAACTTCTGGATGGGGCATTGGGTAGGACAGAGGTACCTGGAGTAGTATTTTTATTAAAACTGCTGTTTTGAAAGCCAAGTTGAGTCAATTGAGCAGCATCCTGAGGCACGGGGGGGTTGCTGTGTGCACCAGGAACCTCCCATGGTCACTCAGCAGTGGTCCTGCAGTGTTACAACCTCCAGAAATAGTCATTCCAGGGGGGCAGCATGCTCCAAAGAGCCCAAATTCTTGCTCTTCACCAGAGCTGTTGAGTCTCATCCAGGTGGTGTGTGCCCCCCCCCCCTTCACCACCGCCATTCTTCTCCTGTAGGCCTCATCCCAAAGGAACCTCTTGGAATTGCTTCCTAAGAAGCAGATTCCTGATCTCTGGAGTGTCTGTTGCCAAATTTCCAAGGATTCAGGGCTTGGGGGTGCTGTTGAGCACCTCATTGGTTCCCATAAGGGGGGGGTGGTACCATTGGGTTTCCATCTGCAAAACCATGGAGGTCGTTGCCCGTTCCGAAACCTGGAGGGAGTCGTGGTCCCGTCAAACCCAACTTTCTGTTCCCAGAAAAAGGGAAAGAAAGTTGTCCTCCCCCTCCTTGTCCCTTTTGGGGGGGGGAACAGGTTGAGGTTGGATTCCAAAAAAAAAAAACACCCCAAAACCCAGGAGTTTGTCTTCAGTTTTCCCGTGGAGTTTGTACCTGAACTGCGCACGTCGGCGAAGAAATTCCTAGGATTAATTAACTCATCTTGGGATATTGGTTAAATTTATCATTTTAGGGTGTTTTTGAAAACAAATCAGCCCCGTTCTTTTGACCTCAGGCTGATGACCTCAGTGGGCTTTGCAGAGATGACTTCCCAGAGGTATTTTATGCAAAGGTGTGTAGGACGTGGTCAGGAAGCGCCAGTGTTGAGGTGACAAACTCCTGGATGGACTGAAAAAAACCTTGGGATGTGGTTCCCATCTTTGTGTCCCAGAGATGTTTGTTGGTTTTTGGTTTTGGTTTTTTTTTTTAATAAACATTTTCTCCTGGGTTTTCGAAAAACAAACCAACAAAACAACCAAAAAACAACCAGGACTTGGAATTTTCTTCTTCTTTCTCTTCTCTGAAACCCTGGGAGGAAAAAGTGGGGGAATTTCCCAGGGGTGGTAGGGCTACGTAGGTGGAATTTAATTTTTATTTTTTTTTTAAATAAAAAATGGGACAGAACAAACTTAATTCTTCTCTTTCTGAGAAACTGAACAACCCAGAAGTGGGCAATGTGTGAGTTGTGCTTCGTGCAAAGCTAATTTGATAATTAATGATGCACCAAGTTCTACTTGGGTTTGATGAACCAAGAGGGAAGGAGGACCTGGGGAAGTTCTTCTTGGATGGATGTGGGATTGGGACCTGTCTGTCTTCACTGGGGAGGGGAAGAGGATCATCTCTGAGGTGTTTTGGGTTTGGTTTTTTTGTTGTTTTTTTTTTTTGGGGGGGGTGGGTTTGTGGGTTTTTTTGTGTGTGTGTTTTAAATGGTTTATTTAATTTAACCTAAACACAGAATCATAGAGGATTGGAACGGACCTGGAGAGATCGAGTCCACCAGAGCAGGATCACCTTGGGGAGGTCACCCAGAACCCATCCAGGGGGAAGCACAAAGCCCGGTGGGATACCTGGGGGCAGGGACCACCTCACCCCATGGTTCCCTTCACTGTGGGGTGTGGGAAGTGCCACGCTGGTCTCACAGCACCTTTGAGGAGACTTTCATCCTGATTTTTAGCTTTATGGGCCTTAATTCACCATCCACAACCTTTTTCCTTCTCTTAAATGTGGGAATATCCCTCCCTTTTTTTTTTTTTATGTTACCTTGATATTATTTTTAAACCCAACTCCTCTGAGGTTTCACCACTGGTTCCATCATTTTTTTTTTTTTTTAAGAGGAAATCAGGAAATCTCCCCAAAATGTGTGTGTGTGGTTTCCTATTGTTATTAAAAAAAAAACACCAACCCAAACAACAAAAAAACAAAACCAACAAACCTGTGAGATTTGTTCTAGACTTCCTGTGAGCTGGGTGGAAGGATGAGACACCCAAGGAATTATTTGAGAGGGATCAAACATGGGCCACACCAGAACACCCAACGGGATCAGAGCTGGGCCACGTGGCTCCAGGAATGAGAGGTTGTGCCCTGCTGACTGGTTGGAATTCCTCAGGCAAGCTGCTGCCAAAAGCAATAAGGATTTTTGGTGGGTTGTTTTTTTTTGGGGCGGGGGAAGGCAGATGTAAACTGAGGGACACGGGAAGTTGATTTAAGAAAATCAAACAATAAACCCCCCTCCCCAAACCTCAACCTGTAGGGAGAAGGAGGGGGAAGAAGAAGGGAGATAAATCAGCAGAAAAGTGGGGTTTGGGTTTGGGTTTTTAACCTCAGTTGGCCATTTCTCTGACCTGCTGGGAGGTGGAAAATAAAGCTCCCAAGTTATGGTGGGAGGTAAGAGGAGGCTGAATGCTGAAGCTGAGCGTTTTGGAGGCAGAGTTCAAGCTTTTTGCTGTTCCAAGTGTGGAAAATCAGGGCTGAAAGTTGACCTTTTTTTTTTTTTTTAATAGATGAGGAGGGTCTGGTGTGTACCCAGACTGGGTGATGGGGTCGATAGTTTCAGAACCCACACATAGGTTTGTGCTACGATCCAAGACCACCAGGAGATGGCAAGAATCATAGAATCATGGAACTGGTTGGGTTGGAAGGGACCTCAGGGATCATAAATCCAACCCTTGATCCACTCCCCCCGGGGTTCCCAGCCCATGGCACTGAGTGCCACATCCAGGCTCTGGTTAAAGATCTCCAGGGATGGAGAATCCACCACTTCCCTGGGCAGCCCATTCCAATGCCAGATCACCCTCTCCTAAAGAAATTCTTTCTAATATCCAACCTAAACCTCCCCTGGCACAACTTGAGACCGTGTCCTCTTGTCTTGTTTAAAGTTTCCTGGGAAAAGAGACCAACCCCCCCCCTGGCTCCAACCTCCTTTCAGGACCCGGCACTTGGCCGTGTTGAACCTCATCCCGCTGGGATCATCCCAACTCTCCAGTCTGTCCAGGTCCCTCTGCAGAGCCCTCCTGCCTTCCCCCTGATCCACACTCCCCCCAGCTCAGTGTCATCTGGGAATTTGCTGCTGATGGACTCAATCCCCTCATCTAAATCATACTGGGCCCAACACTGATCCCTGCGGGACACCACAACTGGATCAGCCCCGTTCAGCACCACTCTCTGGGCCCTCCAGCCAGTTCCTAACCCAGCACACGGTGCTCCTGTCCAGGCTGGGGGCTGACACCTTTGTCAGGAGATCGGTTCGGTGGTCGCTAGGGCCCGGTCCGGATCGGGTCTCGGTTCAGGGGCCGTTAGGGCCCGGTCCGGATCGGGTCTCGGTTCGAGGGCCGCTAGGGCCCGGTCCCAATCCGGTCTCGGTCCGGTGGCNGGCGGACAGGCTGAGGTTGGATTCTAAAAAAAACAAACACCCCAAAACCCAGGAGTTTGTCTTTGGTTTTCCCGTGGAGTTTGTACCTGAACTGCGCATGTCGGCGAAGACATTCCTAGGATTAATTAACTCATCTTGGGATATTGGTTAAATTTATCATTTTAGGGTGTTTTTGAAAACAAATCATGCTGATGACCTCAGTGGGTTTTGCAGAGATGACTTCCCAGAGGTATTTTATACAAACATGTGTAGGACGTGGTCAGGAAGCGCCAGTGTTGAGGTGACAAACTCCTGGATGGACTGAAAAAACCTTGGGATGTAGTTCCCATCTTTGTGTCCCAGAGATGTTTGTTTGTTTTGGTTTGGTTTGGTTTTTTTAATAAACATTTTCTCCTGGGTTTTTGAAAAACAAACCAACAAGACAACCAAAAAACAACCAGGACTTGGAATTTTCTTCTTCTTTCTCTTCTGGGAGGAAAAAGTGGGGGAATTTCCCAGGGGTGGTAGGGCTGCGAGAAGGTGGAATTTAATTTTTTATTTTTTTTTTTAATAAAAAATGGGACAGAACAAACTTAATTCTTCTCTTTCTGAGAAATTGAACACCCCAAAAGTGGGCAATGTGTGAGTTGTGCTTCGTGCAAAGCTAATTTGATAATTAATGATGCACCAAGTTCTACTTGGGTTTGATGAACCAAGAGGGAAGGAGGAAATGGGGGAGAAAAAAACCCCTCCCAAACCCTTGTGGAGCTTTTTTGGGTGAGGGTTGCTCCAAATTTGGGAAGATTTCTCTCCCCTTGGGTTTGTAGTTGTTTCCAGCTGGGAAGAGCTGGGGGAGGAGGGAATTAGGAGTCCTAGGCTGGAAAAGGTTGAGTTTTGGGGGAGATTTGGAAAGAAATGGGACATAAAACAGGCAGGAGAGAGGGGAGGAGGAGTGCCACAGCTCTCCCAGCATTTGAGGGGGATACAAAGGGTGTAGGTGGAACACACCTGGGTAAAAAAAAAGTTTTCAGTGTCCAGACATCAATTTCTAGGGGTTTTTTTGGGGGGAAGCACAAAGCCTGGTGGGATACAGGGACCACCTCACCCCATGGTTTCCATTCACTGTGGGGTGTGGGAGGTGCCACGCTGGTCTCACAGCACCTTTGAGGAGACTTTCATCCTGATTTTTAGCTTTATGAGGCTTTAAGTCACCATCCACAACCTTTTTGCTTCTCTTAAATGTGGGAATATACCTCCCTTTTTTTTTTTTTNGGAGAAACCCATCCCGGAGCCCCCAACCCTGCACCTTGAGGGGCTCCGGGATGGGTTTCTCCCCCATTGAGAAGTTTATAATCATATTTAAAGGAATTCCGGGTGTTCTTTTGGATGGCAAGAATCCCATGGGAAAAACAACCTGGAAACCACCCGGATTCGGCATCTTCTGGGTCAAGGTTCTCCCTGTGTCCCCCTCACACCCCCCCCAACCCCCGAGGCTGTGTTATTAGACATAATTCCACCCTTTACTGCCTTGTTCCTGGGTGAAGACTTGGGGACCCAGATCCTAAAAATCACCCCAAAAATTGTGTCTCTGGCCTTGTTGTTGGTTTTTTTCCCCCCATCCAGTTCACATGGAAGAAACTTAACGGAAAAAAACCAAAAACATTACAAGAAGAAAATTGGTTCAGTCCTGGCTGAAACCCAGCCCCTGGGTTGGGTGTTGCAGTTGCCACCAGGTTGATAAAACCCCAACGAGTTTTCTTTAATCTCCACCTAAAATTTGCCCAGTTTTGGGTCTGCCTGTTGCTATCTGCTTACCCAGGACACATACTCAGTTCCTGATGGCCCAGGGGTGGGGGAGGAATTTATGTGAATAGAGAGAGAAACAGCACATTCCTAAATGTCAGAATTTGGGTGGAAAGTTGATTCTTCCAGGTGACTTCCAGTGAAATGCTGGATCCACATCGACGACCCCAAAACTGAACGTTTTTTTTTGCGTTTCTACCTAAATTTCAGTGATCGGCACGTAAATCTGACATTGCCTCCCCAAGCCTCATCTTTAAGGTAGTTTCCAGCAGGACAAATCCATCAGGAACTTCTCTTTCAAGGAGAAGTTGAGGAGCAGGCTTGGAAAAATGGTCTGGCCCTCATTTAAATGACTTTAAGCTCCTCTGATTGCCTTGGAAACGCTGTCAAAGCCCACCTGAAGCATGCAGGCTTGGGTGACCCCCAAATTTGAAAGCCCCTTTGGGTGTGTTTTCATGTAAATAAGTATAAAAGAAGGTTTTGTGTTCTGGGCAAGGAGTTGCTTGGGTTTGTTGGCTCCTCTGGAAGAGGCCATGGGAAGGTGAAAGGCCTCGATGTGATCCGGATCCCCCCAGTGCCACGGCCCTGAGGGGTTGATTTTCCTCTTCAAAAACAGGGGTTGAGGGGTTTCGTGGGTGTGAATTTTAATGCTGGGGGCAGGGGGGGTGNNNNGGGGGGGTGAGGGGTAAGGGGTGTTTCTTCCATTAGGGTTGGAAACTTGGGGGGAAGTTTGGCAAAGAAATGAAACCAACGGAGGGGGAGCCCAGCGCTGCCATGAACCACCGTGCGCTAACGCCATGGTCTTCTTCTCAGGAGTTGGTGGTTGCATTAATGATGCAGTTACCTCCTGCTCTGCTCCCTCTGTACCTAAAAGCAGGTTTTTAGACCCAGCTGGAGTCCAGGAGTTCGTTTTCTTTCCCTCTCTCCCCCCCTTTTTTTTTCCCTCATCAGACAAGGACAATAGGCTCCACCAGGCTGTCTTCTCCGCTGCCTTTGTTCTCAGGCTGTTTGTCTTGGGCTTGATATTAGCAACCATCTCCGGGGCTGGAGAGGTTTTTTGGGGAAGGAAAGCATCCAGGATTTTTGTTGTTGTTGTTGTTGTTGTTAAAAATCACAATTCTGATCCTTGCTGAAAGCCTTTGGGGTGGTGAGAGAACCGAGCACCTGGGTTTGCGCCGTTCCCGGGAGCTGGAGAAGTGGTTGGTCTGCAAGAAAAAGGCCAGTTTGTGTTGAGTTAAAAAACAAAAAAATAACAAAAACCAAGCTATAAAAGCCATAAAAATATAAAGATTAAATTAAGTATTATTTCTGAATGACAAAAGGGCTCACAAGAAGCAAAAGAGACTTTTTGAGGCAGATGTGGCTGCTCGGTGCTTCTTGCTGCAGTTCTGGTGGATGTGAGAAGCACCTGGCTCTGGGCTGCCCCTAAAATTGGGTAAAACCCCTGGGGAAACCTCATCTCCCACTTTCCTGGGGTCCTTCCCACGCTGGTTTTGGGAAATCTCTGGTTGCATGGGAGCTGAGGATGGGTTCTAAGGGAATGGGGTGGTTGAGGTTGGTTCTCCCTGGTGAGAAGGTCGGGAGGGGGGGGGAAGAGCAGCAGATGCTGGGAAAGCTCTGGTGCTAAAAGGCTGACTGGTGAAATGCTAAAATAATCATATTAAAAGGTACCAAGATGCTGGGAAAGCTCTGGTGCTAAAAGGCTGACTGATGAAATGCTAAAATAATCATATTACAAGGTACCAAAACACTGGGAAATGAGGTTGAATTTTTGTTGGAGCTGGTGGCCAGCCAGTGAGTGGTCCCTGTCTTTGGTGCTGCTCCCAACTTTTTCCCTACATTTTGGAGAACTTTGCATCCCTTTCTACCTCTGGGTCCCATCCTTAGATTCTCCAGAAGCAAAGTGACTCCAGAAGGAACTTTTTATCTCCGTGGAAACTGCGCAGAACAGCGGCTGCTTACCTGGAAGCCAAGCGGAATTTTCAATTTTTGTCTCTATTTTTCTGCCATTTTTGCTCCTGGTGACAACTGGTTGTGTCACCAAGATGAAACCTATGGCTGATTTGCTCCTTGGAATGGCACCAAAATGAAATCATACCCCCAGGACTCGTGGTTCTCTCTCTTCCTGACGTCTTCTCTTGGCGTTTTTTGCCGCTTTTTTCCTCTTGGCTTATTTTTTTTTTCTTCTTCTTCTTTTTTCTTCTGTTTCAGAAAACATGCCTTGAACTGCCACAGGATGAAACCTGCTCTTTTCAGTGTGCTGTGTGAGATCAAGGAGAAAACAGGTGTGTTGGTGTCTCTTCCCCTCTCAGTTTTGCCCTCTCCCCCCCAAAAAAAAACCCCAAAAATGATTTCACATGGTTTTTCCCTGGTTGATTCTACAATGAAAGTTATTTTTTAATTATTTTTTGCCTTAAAGCTAGAAGTGCTTTTCAGACTTTATCCATGTGCAGGTTTGGAGAAAAGTTTTGGGGGTGTATAGGGGAAGAATCTGTATTTAGAGGGTTTTCTGATGGGTACCCAGAGAATCCTTAATAATCCTGTTGTGCTCTTTTTTAGTTTTTTAAGGAATTTTAAAGCAATTGGGCACCATTTCGTACCTTAAAGAATTGCAGTAGTAGTAGTAAGGGCTCAAAGTTGACAAATACCAGAATTGTGGTGGTAGTAAGGGTTCAGAGTTGACAAGTGACTGTATTTGGGAGAAAAAGAGAGAGGTTTGGAGGTGCTGGGACATCTGGAAATGGCAGGAAAAGGGCTTGGGAATCCCCCAGCTTCCTTCCAGGAGCAGAAGCACCCGCCAGAAGCAACTGGCTTTTGAGTTTAAATCCCCCAGGATCAGCTCACACCTGACCTGTTGGTTGAATTTTTAATTTCTTGTTGGCTGGTTGAATAATGCCTGAGAGGGAGTTTTGATGTTGGGTTTTTTTTTCAATGTATCACTAAAATGGGGTTGTTAGGGTTTGGGGGAGGATTGTTTTGTAATGTTTTAGTTGCAAGAACATCCTCAGCCTCCATCTGTGTGGTTTGTTGGAAGTGCTCCTCATTGCATTGCCACGGGAGGGGTGGCTCTTGTCACCCAGGCAGTCACGACACCTTCGTTTCTGGCCAGTTTGGGGACATTTCTTGCCTTGGAGTTTTTTTCCTGGGGGAAAACCTCGTGGTAAGCAGCATGTGTGCTGCCTGGGTGTGCTTTGTGTCTGACTCTCCTGCCAGGATCATGTCCTTAAAGAGGTTTTTTTCATCTTCTTTTGCCTTTTCTACCCCCAAACCCACCGCTTTTTGCTTTCTGATTGATAGAAACCACGACTTTTCCCTTCTCCCAGGGATGAGAGGCTGGCTTTGCTTTGGTCTCCCAGGTTTTTGAATGTCTGATGCTCTGTCTCTCCCTTATTTAAATTACTGGGAGCAGATGTTCCAGCTTTGGAGCAAACAAAAGCCTGGATGTACTGGAGCACAAGGTTCGGGCCTTTCTTTGTGACCTAAGCGCACTGTTGGTTTTTTTTAATTTTTTTTTTCCCCAGCTCAGAAATGGGTTTCAAAACATGTTCCTCCCCCTCTCAACCCCCCCCTG
>JAAWXA010000113.1:82823-97098 GCA_038090715.1 Florisuga fusca
ACCCCCTGACTCAGGGGACGGATCCCCCTCCCAACTCCCCCAATTCCCAACCCCTCCCAGCTTTATTTGCACCAGTTTGGGACTGGGAAGAAACCCTTCCACCTCCCGGTTTCCAGTCACCTCCTCTGAGGCTCGTTTGGCCCTGGAGGGCACATTGGTGACCCCAGGAGAAGTTCCTGGCCCCCAGGACTCCAAGGGCTTTCTCCATGGAGCTGCTTTCCCTTCCCTCTCCTGGTGCTTGGGGTTCTTCCCAGGACTCTCCCCTTGGCCTTCCTGAACTTCAGGAGCTCCATCAGCTCTCCCAGAACTCTCAGAGTTGGAAGGGACCCCTGGAGTTCCCTTCCTGGATGGGTTCTGGGTGATCCCAAGGTGCTCCTGCTGTGCCAGGGGGTTGGACTCCAGGATCTCCAGAGCTCCCTTTCCCATTCTCTGGAATCTCCAGGGAAATCAATCACTTCTCATCTGCTCCAGGTCCCCCCGGCCCCGCTCCAGCACCCAAGGTGCCCCTCAGCATGAGTCTCCCAGCACCATCTATGGCCTCTCAGGTAAAACTCCACAATTTTTGTGCTCATAGCCCAAGAGGAGGGAATTTAACCCAAAATGGAGGCTGGGAGTTGGGCCCTGCTCCTGCCACCTGCTTAAGGATGGGAGCTGAGGTGGATTTGGGGAGGAAAGTTGGGATTTTTGGCTGATTTCTTCCTTCCTAAATGTTTTCTTGCTGAGATTTAAAGTCATTGCCCACATTCCTTCTCAGCTCATCAGCTTCAGGCAGCAATTAATAATTACTTGTGGAGTTTCAATGAATTTTGGGGCTTCAAATTATTCATCATGGGGTTTCCCAGCAGCTCCCACTGTGTTCCCACTTCTCTTCCAGCCATGGACGGGGTCCCTTTCACCCTGCACCCCAAATTTGAGCCCAAACTGGGTCCCAGTGCTCACGTGAGTCCTTCCTTCCCCCTCCCCTTCCTCCTACCTCAGAATTCCTCTCAATTTCCACAATTTCACATTATTATTTTTTTTTTTCAGGCTCTCCTTGCAGACCTGACTGTGAAATCCTTTGCTGATATCGAGAAAGAGGTAAAGGGGCTGCTGGGATCTCTTCCCCTCATTTTTGGGGTGAAGATTCTGAATTTTTTCAGTACCAGCCCCTCTTCCTGACCCTTTTTTTTTTTTTTTTTGGTGTTTTAGTACAATTATGCTTTTGTGGTGGAAAGGACTGCGGCTGCCCGGCTCCCCCCTGCCCTGTGTTAGCACCAGGGAAAAGGTGGAAACAGCAACTGCTGCACTGAAATTTCAGGGTAATCAATCACCAATTCCAGGAAGAAAAATTAAAAAGAGCTTTTTCTCACCTGCCAAGGTATTTTTGATAACAGTTTTAGGAAACAGAGGGCTGGCAGCACGAGGCTCTGGGCAGGGTGTGTTGGCAACTCTTGAATTTCAGATTATCCCCAAGAAAACCACCTCAGTTTTGGGGTTGATCCTGATCTCTGTTGGGTTTTGGTGGTGTTTTATCTTGATTTTCTGAGGGTTTTGTCCTGTTTTCACACATTGTGTAGCAACCCCCCACCACCTCACCTTTGTTTTGTTGCTGCTCTTCCTCCTCCAGCTCCATCTTTTCTCTGTTAAACCACAAGGCTGAAAATATAAAAATCCCCCATTTTTTCAGCCCCACAAAGGAAAGTTCCAAACACCTTTCAAAATACATCGATTTGGATTTATAGTTACCAAATTCTGTAAACCTTTTCCTTTAAACATGATTCAGGGGTGGTACAAAACTCCCAACAGTTGCTTGGATAAGGACCTGGAGACATGGGAAAGTGCCAGCCTGAGGGCTTCCACAGAGGTGATTTTTTGTTTGTTTCCACATGATTTGGAAGAAAAGTTTCCCCAACAGGGTCAGAGTTATTTTTTTTTTTTTTTTTTTTTAGCAGAATTAAGGATGATTTTTTCACCACCATGGGTCAGGGGGTCTCTTTCAGGAAGGCACTTGGAGTTTGGCACTCCCCAGCAGGAACTGAAGGATTCGGTCCACGAGCAGAGCGAGGAAGAAGTCAGCCAGCAACACTTCCACAATCACCACCTTGAACTGAGGACACAAAACACAGTGAATCCCTCTCAAATTTGACCTTCAGGTGCTGTGGCAAAGCCCAGAATGGTTTGGGTTGGAAGGGACCTTAAAAAAAAATAATAATAAAAAAAAATCATCTATTTCCAACCATCTGCCCCAGGCAGGGACACCTCCCACCAGCCCAGGGTGCTCCCAGCCCCATCCAACCTCACCTTGGACACTTCCAGGGATGGAGCAGCCACAGCTTCCCTGGAAGAACCTGTTCCAGGGTCTCCCCACCCTCAAAGAATTTCTTCCTCATGTTAAACCTCAATCTCCCCTTTTCAAGTTTTAACCCATTTCCCCTCATCCTCTCCCTCCCCCCCCCTCATCCTCTCCCTCCCCCCCCTGTGTCCAAAGGTCCCACCCCCAATTCCTTCTCCTCAGGGCTGCCCTCAATCCTTCCTTTTCCCAACATCTCCTAGTGCCTGGGATTCCCTCCACCCAGCTCCAGAACCTTGGACTTTATGCAGTTTGCCCCAGCCCCACTTCTCAAGCCATCAATAAATCCTCAGAAGTGTCACAGTGTGCTGTCAAAATCCTGGGATCTTTGGATGGGTTGAGATCCAAATCCAAGATCAGGTTGCTCCAAGTCCCATCCAACCTAACCTTGAATGTTTCCAGGGATGGGGCAGTCACCACCTCCCTGGACAACCTGTTTGAGGGTCTCCCCACCCACAGAGGGAAGAATTCCTTACTTAAACTTTGTCCAAATCTCTCCACTTTTCATTTAAATCCATTCTCCCTTGTCCCCCCCCTGCCACAGACCTGGCTACAAAGTTTGTCCCCATTTTTCTTCAAGTTCTCAACAGTGCAAGAAGATCCCTCTGGAGGAATCTTCTCTCCAGGCTGAACAATCCCAACTCCCTCAATCTTTTCATCCCCCAACCTAAATTTAGACCCCAAAAACCCAGCAGGATTGTTCCCCCCCCTCCCCTCCTCATTTTGGTAATGAGCACTCCTGGGAGTGATCATTTCCTTGAGAACTCTGCTAAAAAAACCTTCAGCTTCCTCCAGTTCCCAATTCCAGTTTGGGAATTCCAGTTCCTAAACTGGGGCTGGAGGAGGTGCTGCCCACTCACCTCTGTGGGGATTTCCACCAACCCAAACTGCTCATTGAATTCGGGTGAGGAACCTGTGAGGAGCCCAACGATGGCAAAACCTGAGAGGAGGATGCTCCACAGCAAAGGTTTGTTCTCCTGGAGGCTCTCCATGAAAGGATGACCCTGAAACCACCACCAGGAGAAAGCATGAGCTGGAGTTTGGGACAATTGGGTGTAAAAAACCAAGTTTGTTCTCCTGGAAGAGTCTCCATGAAATGAAACCACCACCAGGACATGGAGCAACTGGGTGTAAAAAACAAAATTTGTTCTCCTGGAAGGTCTCCATGAAATAAAACCACCACCAGAAGAAGCCATGAGCTGGACATGGAGCAACTGGGGGAGAATTTGGGACAACTGGGTGTAAAAACCAAGGTTTGTTCTCCTGGAAGGTCTCCACGAAACAAAACCACCACCAGGAGAAAGCATGAGCTGGAGTTTGGGACAATTGGGTGTAAAAAAAAAGAGGGAGTTTCCCCACCCTGAGTCTCCTCAGCACCTGGTGTGGGGTTATTGCCTCTTCCTCCCCAAATGGTGGCACTGGGGACATAATTCCAGGTGACTTGCCTTGTAGTTGATGGCAAAGGTGGCCATCTGCATGGCCATGGACATGATGTAGACAGTGCTGTTCACCAAGCTGGGCTCAAACTCCTTGTAGAGATCCACAAATTCCTCTTGTCTGTGAAAAAACCCAAAACTGGAGGTCAACAGAGCCAACTCCAACCTCCCTCTCCCCTCACATCAGATCTCCCCTCCCCACCAACTCCAGTTCAGTGAAGTTTTATTGTCCAAACCCACTTTGTTCCCCAAGCTGTGGCCTTGCAGGGCTGAGGGTGGAGCTACAGGTGTGGCATGCACTGCTGGATCCTGGGGATTTTCTTCCAAAATGATCAAACAAATGGAAAAAAATGAGGTGTTTTTTTTTCTCTGTTAGAATTGTAGAATGTCAGGGGGGATGTAAGGGAGCTCTGGAGATCCTGGAGTCCAACCCCCTGGCACAGCAGGATCACCTTGGGATCACCCAGAACCCATCCAGGGGGGTTTGGAAGCACCAGAGAAGGAGATTCCAGAACCTCTCATGGCCCAGAAGTTTCTCCTCAGCTTGAGGTGGAACTTCCAACCTTCTCCCTCCAACCTTTCCCCATGGATGTTCCCTTCCCTCTCCTGGTGCTTGGGGTTCTTCCCAGGACTCTCCCCTTGGCCTTCCTGAACTTCAGGAGCTCCATCAGCTCTCCCAGAACTCTCAGAGTTGGAAGGGACCCCTGGAGCTCCCCCAGAACCCATCCAGGGGGGGTTTGGAAGCACCACAGAAGGAAACTCCAGAACATCTCACAACCAGGGCTCCCTCCCCCTCCCAGTCAGAAATTTCTCCCCAGCTTGAGGTGGAACTTCCCATTTTCCAGCTCCAACCCATCCTTCCTTGGCCTGGGCACCCCTGAACAGAGATTGTCCCCTTCCTCCTGCCCCCCAGAGGGACATCCAGCAGATCCCCTCTGGGAACAGCCCCAGGCCTCTCACTCTTCCTTCCCAGCAGAGATGCTCAAGTCCCTTCAGCACCCTCCCAGCTCTCCCTTGGCCTCTCTCCAGTAGATCCCTGTCCCTCCTCAACTGGGGAGCCCCAGACTGGATCCAGGATTCCAGAGCAGAGCAGAGGGGGAGCAGAACCTCCCTGGAGCTGCTGCCCACACTTTTCCTGATGTGCCCCAGGACTCCATTGGCCCTCTTGGCCACCAGGGCACATTGCTGAGCCCTGGAGTAGTTCTTGATGAATTTTGGGGTATTTTCAGCCTCCAAGCAAGGAGGAAGTGGTGCAGGGGGGGAGGTGCCACCCACCTGGTGCTGCTGCGCTGCTGAGCGCCGCGGTAGAGGTGGACGAGGCTGAGGAAGTGGACGAGGAACTGGAGCAGCACAGTCAGCACTGTGTAGAGGTTGAAGATGTTTGGCAGTGGGCGTTCCTTGGAGAGGGTCTTCAGGGGCTGGGAAGAGAAAAGCAAGAGGAGTTGAGTGGGTTTTACACCTTTTTTGAGGTGTTTTTTCCCCAGTAGGATGCACGGATGAGTCGCGTGCGGCGTCCCGGGGAGGTGGGATGCTCAATGGAAAGGTTTGATCCATGTTCTCCTTCTGTCTCCTGGAGAAATCCTCCTCTCAGCACCCAGGAACCTCCCAAAACCCCAAACCCAAAGGGTTTGATCCATGTTCTTTCTGTCAAATCCTCCCCTCAGCCCTCAGGAACCTCCCAAAATCCTCCCAAACCTGAACTCAGGAACCCAATACTGGAACTCCCAGCATTAATTTATTACAATAAACATTTTATTTTTTCCAAGAGCCTCTCCTGCTGTAACCCCAACATGGACCAGCTGCTGTCCCAACACTTCCCTGCCCTCACCTTGGACCTGGAGATGAAGAGGAAGCAGCCAGCCAGCAGCAGCCCCTGCAGAGTTGCCTGAAAATCACTGAATTTCACCCCTTCCAAGTAGAGGACACTCTGGCTGTAGGCCAGGATGAGGGCATTGAGGGCAAGGATCTTGAACATCTGGAGTGTGGTCACCAGAGTGCAGCGACCTTGTTTGATCACGTGGCAGACTGAGGAGGAAGAAGAAGCAGAGTTTGGAAAGAAAAATGGGGTTTTAGGACACTTTGGTTCCTCAATTCTGTCCTCAAGAGCTGTAGTGAGGCTTGAGGAGGTGATTGTCCTCCTGGTGAGGAGCCACCTCAAATCCTGGGGTCAGTTCTGGGCTCCTCATGACAGAAAGGGATTGAGGGGATGGAGAAAGGCAATGGAGCTGGGGAAAGGGTGGGAGAACATGGAGAAAGGGATGGAACTTCCAAGGAGCAGCTGAGGGCCCTGGGGGTGTTGATCCTGGAGCAGAGGAGGCTGAGGGGAGACCTTCTGGCTCTCTGCAACCCCCCCAGAGGAGGTTGGAGCCAGGGGGGGGTTGGTCTCTGATCCCAAGGGAAAAGGGGAACAGCCTCAAGTTGTGTCAGGGGAGGTTCAGGCTGGAGCTCAGGAGAAAACTTCTTCCTGAAAGGGTTTTCAGGGCCTGCCCAGGGCAGGGGTTGGAGCCCACATCCCTGGAGGGGTTTTTCCAAGGCCTGGAGATGTTGTGCTGAGGCCCAGGGGGTGGTGGTGGTGGCCTGGGCAGTGCTGGGGGAAGGATGGGACTGGATGACCTGAAAGGTCTTTTCCACCACAAACCATTCCACAATTCCTTTCCTCATTGTGTCCCCATCCAAGCCCCCCCCCTTGGGGCTGCTCCCTCCCCAAAATGGGTGGCCAAGCCCTGGGGTTATTTTTTCACCCCCTCAAGTCCCACCCTTTGTTTTGGCTTCTTCCCAAATCCAGGACTCATCTCCTGGGGTCACTTACTGCACTGGATGGAGGAGAGTTTGGAGGTGAAGGGGGCAGCAATGCTGGCATCACCCAACTTCACCACGGGGACACGTTCCTCTTCCAGATCCTTCAGGACCTGGCTGAGCCTCTCCTGCAGGCAACAGGAGAAAGATCTCAACATCCATCTTCTTATCCCAACCTGGTGCTCTCCTCTCCTCCCACCCCTCCTTCCCAAGGGAGGTTGGGAAGCCACCAGGAGGAGGTGGGCATCCAGCTGGTGGCCAAGTGGGACCTTCTCAACCCAACCCCAGGAAGGAGAAAGGTTTGTGTGCCCATGGGGTGCTTTGGGGTGGAAGGGACCTTAAATCAGTTCCATGCCATGGGCAGGGACACTTCCCACCAGCCCAGGTGCTCCAAGCCCCATCCAGCTGCACCTTGGACCCCTCCAGGGATGAGGACAACCTGTGCCAGGGTCTCACCACCTTCCCAGAGGAGAATTTCCTCCTGCAGTCCATCCCAAATCTCCCCTCTCCCAGTTTAAAGCCATCCCCCCTCATCCCATCCCTCCAGACCTTGGTCCCAAGTCCCTCCCCAGCTTTCCTGGAGCCCCTTCAGGCCCTGGAGCTCCTACTGGAGGGATCTGAAGGGATTTCAGGCCCTGGAAGGTGCTCCAAGGTCTCCACCTCTCCCAGAGCTGCTTCAGCCTTGCCCATTTCCACTCCTCATCAATTGACCGTAAAACCAGAAGAAGAACCAAGAGGAAGGAGAAGTTGAAGGAGTTTTTGAACACCTGGTTACCAACCCTCTGCTCTGCCAGCTGCTCCTCTCTTTGGGACATCAGCCTCTGCTTGGCAGCACGGGATGAAGGTTTCAGAACCCCAGAGCCCAACGCCGGCACCGCCGCCCGCCCATCGCTGGGACCATCCCGAGCTCTCCTCTTCCGTTCAGGAAGTCTCTCAGGAGCATTTGCCAGCAGTGCCACCCCTGCCAGAAGGTAAAAAAACCTCAGCTGCAAGGCACAAGGGTTGTTCTCATGCTGGGAAAGCATCTTCACCCAGGAAGAAGACAGAAAAAAACCCCCAAACATAACACATTAAGATGAAAACTTCCTTCCAGGAAAAGGTCTTGGCAGCCAATTCCTGCTGGGGGGATCCCAGTGGTGGTCCCAGCAGCTTGGGAGATTGTTCTTGATGTTGGCAGCTCAAGCCCAGCCCTTCAAACCCTGGAGAATCCGAGCCCTGGGGATTGTTTTTTGGGAGGAGGAGGTGGGAGGGACTCACCCACGTCCGCGTGCTTCAGAGCTCCAACGTCGTTGGTGCCATCTCCACACATCAGGGTGACAAAGCCCAAGCTCTTCAGAGCTGTGATGACAAATTCCTGCCCCAAAAGAAAGAGAAAAAGGGAAAAAGAAAAAAAAAACAACAAAAGGTGAGAGCTGGCAGACTGTGTGGTCCCACCTGGGTTCAACATCTTGGACAAGTGCTGCTGCTTGGACTCCAAAAGCTCCCACCTCCCTCTCCAAGGTTTGTTTTAGGAACAAACAGGGCAGGGACACCTCCCAGGCTGCTCCAAGCCCCATTCAACTGCACCTTGGAGACCTCCAGGGATGAGGACAACCTGTGCCAGGGTCTCACCACCTTCCCAGAGAACAATTTCCTCCTGCAGTCCATCCCAAATCTCCCCTCTCCCAGTTTAAAGCCATCCCCCCTCATCCCATCTCTCCAGACCTTGGTCCCAAGTCCCTCCCCAGCTTTCCTGGAGCCCCTTCAGGCCCTGGAGGTCCTACTGGAGGGATCTGAAAGGATTTAAGGCCCTGGAAGGTGCTCCAAGGTCTCCCTGGAACCTTCTCTTCTCCAGCCTGACCAACCCCAACCTCTCAGCCTGGCTGCAGAGCTGCTCCAACCCTCCCACCCTCTCTGTGGTCTCCTGGATTCACCCCAACAGCTCCCTGGTCCTTTGGGAATCTTCTCACCTTCTGCTTTGGCACCACCCTGGCAAAGACCTGGATGTGTGGGATGAGCTTCAGGAGCTGCTGTTTGCTGACCACCTGGAGGTGAGCCAGACCCTCCCCTGTCACACAGAGGTCATAGTGCTGGGTCAGCTCTCCCAAGGAGGTTGGAAAGATGGGGAGGACCACAGCACCATCCAGGGATCTCCACTGCCAGCTGGAATCTGGAGAGGGAAGCAGGAGTTTGACCCCAGCAGGTCCAGGAGGTGAGGAACACTCCCAGCCTCCCACCAGGAGCTGCTCCCAGTGTCTGCACCATGGACACGAGGCCCTGAGCTGCTCAGGACAGGGAGGTGCCACCTCCCACCTGGGGAGAGGCTTTTTTGGGGACCCTCCTCCCTTCCAGCTGGGGACACACAGCCATCAGCTTCCTTGGGTGGTCTCTGGATGGCCAGGAGACCCTCAACCCAACATTATTTGTGGGATTTTTGGTGCTCAGACCACTGGAGGGAGGAGGTGGGCACAAGATTCCAAGCTGGAGGACAAAGGGACAAAAGGACAGAGGGACATCCATCCCTCTGATGTCTTTCCCTTTGTCACCACCAGCACTGACAAGAGGTGCTTGGGCTTTGGTACCATGGCCCAGGTGGGGGTTTTTGGCTGTTTTCCCCCCCAAAAGGTGGAAGGTTTGGGGTGGGTCACCTGGGCTGAGGGGAGGCTGGAGGATGAGGGTTTGTTCCCGTTGGAGGAAGTGGAGCTCCCTGGCCACGTGGCAGGCAGTGAGGGGGTTGTCTCCTGTGATCATCACTACCTGAGGGGACAAAAAAATAAATAAATGAAAATAAAAATCAGCTCTGGGTGAAGAAGCAGCACTTGACAAGGAGTCTTCTAAGGCTAAAAGGATTTGTGCCCAGCTGGGATGCTGCTGGCATGGCCCAGGAGATAAAAATAAAATTGTTTGGGTTGGAAAAGACCTTGAAGATCAGGGAGTCCAACCATGAACCCAACTCTCCCAAAGCCACCACCAAACCCATGGCCCTGAGCCCAGGACTGGAGGTGCAGCCTCAGCACTTCCCAGCCCCAATCCTGCTCCTGCTGGCCACAGCAGTGCTGACACTAGCCAAGGACCCTGGACCTTGTTTTGTGTCCTCTGGGCCAGGGTGAATCCCACCACAAGAAGAACCTCAACATCCAGAAGATCTCCCTGCCTTCCCCCATCCCCTTGCTCCACAAAGATTCCCAAAATCCCACATCCCAGAGGCTGGGAAGGTGAGGGGGGTGCTGAGGCTCACGTGGTGTGAAGCATTCTGGATCTCCCTGATGACAGCTTTGGAATCAGCTTTGAGAGGGCAGGAGACCACCATGAAGCCCACAAACCTCAGGTCACATTCCAGAGCTTCCCTCTTCATGTCTCTCACCTGCCAAAAGGAAAAAACAAACCAAATGTCACCAAAATTGCTCCAAATGTCACCAAAATGGCTCCACAGCAACCATCTCCTTCTTCCAGGGGGTGCAAGAAAGCCCAGAGCAACCCTGGCCCATCCCCAGCTCCTCTTGGAGGGTTTCTTGGGCACAAAGTTGATCACACTTGTCCATCCCCACCTAAAACCAGGCTGACAGCTCCACACTTCAGAGATTCATGGAATGGGAAGGGTTGGGAAGGGAGCTCTGGAGATCCTGGAGTCCAACCCCCTGGCACAGCAGGATCACCTTGGGATCACCCAGAACCCATCCAGGGGGGTTTGGAAGCACCAGAGAAGGAGATTCCAGAACCTCTCATGGTCCAGAAGTTTCTCCTCAGCTTGAGGTGGAACTTCCAACCTTCTCCCTCCAACCTTTCCCCATGGATCTTCCCTTCCCTCTCCTGGTGCTTGGGGTTCTTCCCAGGACTCTCCCCTTGGCCTTCCTGAACTTCAGGAGCTCCATCAGCTCTCCCAGAACTCTCAGAGCTGGAAGGGATCCCTGGAGCTCCCCCAGAACCCACCCAGGGGGGGTTTGGAAGCACCAGGGAAGGAAACTCCAGAACCTCTCTGGGCACCCTGGGCTCCCTCCCTCTCCCAGTCAGAAATTTCTCCTCAGAAGAAAGAAAATTTAAAATTTCCACCTCAGGTTGAGGTGGAACTTCCCATCTTCTCCCTCCAACCTTTTCACCTGCAGGAACCCAAACCCACCACCTGGATATATATATATATATATATTTTTTTTTAGAAGCTCCAGGTGGGAAAACCACCCCAGTTACAGCGATTTTGGGACAAAAATCCCATCCCTGTCTCCCCTGCTCCCCTCTGGGGGGGTCTCCAGGGACAGACAGACAGCCCCAGGTACCTGCTGGTGGCTCAGGTGGCCCAACTCCTTGTAGCCCAGGGCCAAGACCCTGGCCCCTTGGTGAGAAATCTCTGTGTGGACGTCGTGGTAATTGCTGGGGCACTGAGACAGCTGGAAAAAAAAAGAAAAAAAAAAAAAAAAAAGGGAAAAACCCCCAAACCACCCTGATCAGAAAATTCCAAACACAGGCCAAGCATTTCACATGGTTTTTGGTTTGTTTTGGTTTTTTTACTTAATGAAATTCTGTGGTTTTAACCCCCCCAAAAAAAAAAAAATCCAACTTGTAGAATGTGGTTCTCAGATCTGGCTCAGAAAATGGGGGGCAGAGAAGGGATCTTCTAACAAAATTCCCTCTCCTTTAAAACCAAACTGAGCTAAACTAAAGTCACAGTTTGTACTTGAAATATTTTGCCAACTGGGAAGCATTAATAAAAAAATATAAATGGAAGAGCAGTGCCGGGGGTTGATAGATACTCATTGTTTTTCTGATTTTATTCTAAACATTCTGATTTTTTTCTGGATGATTTTATTCTAAATATTCTCATTTTTTTTTCCTGGGTGATTTTAAATATTTTTTTCCCTAGGGAAATGGACTCAGCTACTGTAGAAGAAACTGAGACTGTTTTAAGAAAAAAATCAGCTGTTTGTGTATCTAAAATTTGTATTTTGGAGGTTTCTGGTGACACAAAACTCTGCATTGAGCTTTGCTGGGTTTGGTTTTTAGGAAAGGAGCTCAGGGGTTGCTCCACTTCCTTTCTGAGAGCAGAAGGTAGTGGGGATGGCCCCATTTGGTGATTTATAAGAGACATGGCTAGTTTATATATATAAATGTATAAAAATTATCTACATTTTTATAAATAATAAATTCCAAGGCAATGGATTTGTCCTCATGGAATAATTTACAAGAGTAATGGGTAATCAATATAAATGTCTGTAAATTTATATAAATATCTGTAAATTTACATAAATCATAATTTCCATGGTACTGGGTGTGCCCTCATTTAATAACTTACATGATGAATGGATAATTTATGTAAACTCTTATAAATTTTATATAAAATTTATCTATATAAGATTTCCAAGGTAGAGGCTCTGCCTCCATTTCATAATTTCCAACAGTAACAAATAAATCTGTATAAACCCACATAAATGATAATTCCCAAGGCAGTGGCCATGTCCCCATTCCATGATGACCTGAAGGGGGGGTTAGGGGGTGAGGAGGCACCTTTGGGGGTCTCCCCCCTCCCTCCACCCCTCTCCCCCCCTTGGCCAAAGCCCCGGGAAGACGTTGAGTTTGGCCAAGGTCCCCCCCAAGGGGGTTGGGTTTGCTTTAAGCTCTTTTCCAGGCTGAAATCCACCCTTAAATCATCCCGGGAGAAGCAGAGGTGGAAGGGGAGGAGGTGAGGAGCATTTTTTCTCCCCTGCTCACCATGGTTTGGAGGGTTTCTGGGGCCCCTTTGACAGCTGCAATGTAGCAGAGCTCGGCTGAGCTGCTCTTCTCGTAGGAGGCCAGGACAGACATTCTCTTCAGGGCACTGGCAAAATGAAAGCGCTGGTGAATTTTCAGTCCCTGAGTTTTAATACTTCTGGGGAAAACTTTCTCATCTGGAAACAAAGAGATCAGGACATCCTGAAAGGTTTCTGGCTAGCAAAAGCCACGTTTTCCCTCCCTCCTCCCTTTTCTTCCGGACCATCCCCCAAATGGATGGAGAGAGGGTCTCACTTCCCTCAAGGATTCCAAGGAATTAAAAACAAAAAAAACCTCAGAGCACTGAGGCTGATCAAGGCAGAAGGCTGAAGGTGAATTTCCAGGGAGATTTTGAAAGCAGAGGGAAAAATCCAGAAGCAAAACCCCCAGCCCCAAAGGTCTGAGCTGCAAACGGCCCCCGGTGTCCCCAGGAGACACTTCCTGCTGCTCCCATTCCCCCCATGGCCTCAAGGAATTTTGTCACTGGAAAGGGCACTGAGCACTGGGACAGCCCCCACCAGAGAGGACATGGAGCCACCAGCCCTGCAGGTACCCAAAACATCAGATTTTACCTTTGGTCAAGGTCCAGTCCACAGCCATCAACATGGCCTTCTCCAAGGGATCTCCCACCAAGGTCCCATCATCCAACTGGACCAGGGAGTGGCAGGTGGCAATGGCCCTGTGGGTCTCCACTGGGATGTCAGACACAGGGGTCACCTCCTTCCCCTCCCTGCAGAAGGAAAAAAAAACCAAGATCATCCCAGTGAAAAGCCCCCAAAACCACCTCCTCCCCCTCCTCTGAGCCAGGGACCAGCAGAGCCCTTCAAGGGGAGATCAAAGCTGTTGGGAATCTGGAGCTGCCTCAACTGCAAACAGCACCAAAACCCCAAAGTTTCTGCCCATTCTGCACCACAAATGGGTTTTTTAAACACCCCCCTGGCAGTGTCCAGGGTCAGGTTGGATGGGGCCCTGCCCATGGCATGGGGTGGGTCTGGCTGATCCTCAAGGTCCTTTTTCACCCAAACCAGCCTGAGATTCCATGTCTGGAGTTCCCAACTCAGGAAGTCCTCCAGGACAATTAAATTCCCAAGTTCTGAGCCTGTGAAGTCACTGGAGATCCCAACATCCCTCTCCCTTTCCCCCTCAATCCCCTTTCCATTCTCCAAATCCTTCCATTATTTTTTCTTCCCTCTCAGGATGGGCCTTTCACTTGTGCCTCAGGACCTCCCCCAGTGCCCCAAAACCCAAATCCCAGAAGAAAAATCCCCCCCTGGACCCACCTGAGCCCAGCAACTCCTCTCACCACCAGGTGGTCACTGGTCAGGGTCCCAGTTTTGTCAAAGCAGCAAACTTGGACTTTGCCAGCAAAGGGGATGCGGAAGGGTTCAGTGCAGTAAACATCTGGGAGAGAAAAGGGAGAATTTGGTGAGAAATCAGCCCCAAAGTTAGGAAAGCATCTCTGGGGGCTTTGGTCCCAAGGCAGGAGCTGGAAACGTGGAGTTCTGCTGGACCTGAGGAAGCCCAAACACCCCAGGGTGAAGTTTTGTGGAATGTGAAAGGAAAAGAGAAACCAAACTGAGGAGTGAGAGTCCAAGGCTGAGCTGGGAGTCCTTGGTCTGACTCAATCCTGGAAAACCTGAGGGTGGAGAAGACCTTGGAGGGTCCAACCCTTCCCCCAGCACTGCCCATGCCACCCCCACCACCCCCTGGGCCTCAGCACAACATCTCCAGGCCTTGGAAAAACCCCTCCAGGGATGTGGGCTCCAACCCCTGCCCTGGGCAGGCCCTGAAAACCCTTTCAGGAAGAAGTTTTCTCCTGAGCTCCAGCCTGAACCTCCCCTGACACAACTTGAGGCTGTTCCCCTTTTCCCTTGGGATCAGAGACCAAGCCCCCCCTGGCTCCAACCTCCTCTGGGGGGGTTGCAGAGAGCCAGAAGGTCTCCCCTCAGCCTCCTCTGCTCCAGGATCAACACCCCCAGGGCCCTCAGCTGCTCCT
>JAAWXA010000113.1:97189-117488 GCA_038090715.1 Florisuga fusca
CTTATACGGAGCAGAGGAGGCTGAGGGGAGACCTTCTGGCTCTCTGCAACCCCCCCAGGGCCCTCAGATGCTCCTTGGAACTTCTCCACTTCTTTCTTGTTCTCCATCCCTTTCTCCATGTTCTCCATCCCTTTCTCCATGTTCTCCATCCCTTTCTCCTTGTTCTCCATCCCTTTCTCCTTGTTCTCCATCCCTTTCTCCTTGTTCTCCCCCCTTTTCTCCATGTTCTCCAGCCCTTTCTCCTTGTTCTCCATCCCTTCCTCCCTTTCTCTATCCCTTTCTCCATGTTCTCCAGCCCTTTCTCCATGTTTTCCAGCCCCTTCTCACCAGAAGAGGCCCAAACCCAGGATTCAAGGTCTGGCCCCCCCAGTGCTGGGCACAATCTCTCCCCCACCTCTCACCACTGCTTCAGGAAAGGAAAGAATTGAGGGACAAAGCCCCAGAACTTGTCCTGAAGGACCCAAACCTGAACACTGACCCTCTTGGGTGAAGAACTGTGGGACCACTGATCCACCAGGGCTTCCAGGTGACTTTCTCCCCCTCCCACCCTTCATTTGGGACCCACTTCAAAGCAGGCACTGAAGTTCTTCAGGGTTTAAACCCCTGGCTGAACCCCCAGCCTGGCACTGAGGAGGTGACAATCATTTCCCCCCCCCTCTCCCATTTCCTCTCCAAGGTTTCAAAAGAGAAAAAACCAAACCTGGGGTTGGTCCTGAGCTGGGGTTGGTCCTGAGCTGGGGCTGGGTACTTACAGAGCTTGGCCAAGGCAATGAGGGAGGTGTTGACAGCCAGGGAAAGCTCAATGGGAAGTTCAGGTGGGACAACTGAGGTCAGGATCAAAGTGCACTCCAGGAAGAGCTTGTACCGGTTCCTGCTGGGATCCTTGGTGCCTGGGGAATGGAGGTGGGAATGCTGAGCACCTCCTCCTCCCCCTGCCTGCTCCCCAGGCCCCACTGAGTGCCCCAGAGCAGCTCACCTACCTAGGGAGGGCTGTGGGAGGGCAAGAAAAGCATCCAGGGAGGGCCCCCTCCACCCAACCACTGGAGCAGCCCAGCCCAGTGACTGGAAATCTCTGAATTTCTCTCTCACCTCTCCTTCCCACAAACCTGGGAGACCTGGAAAGAGGTAAGGGGGAAAAAAAAATAATAAAAAAACCCCCCTCACCTTCAATCCAGACGTAGGCTGCAGCAGCAATGGCAAAGACCAGGAGGAAGAGGATGAAAATGAAGGTCTCCAGGTTATTGGCTGTCACTCTCTTCACCCCAAAGAGGATTGTACGGAGCAATTTCCCCTGAGGAGAAGAAGCTTCAGTGGGAGAAGCCACCTCCAGGCAGCACTTTGTTAAAAATCTCTCTGGAAACCAATTAAATGACATTCTGGTGGTTTAGAGCCTGAGCCTGAACACTCAGATCCCCTGTGACCCTCTGTCACCCCCCAGTAACCTGTTCAAAAACCCCCAAACTCCTTGCTGGGCCATTAGGGGGAGGATTGCTCTGAAGCCAGTTTTGATTTTCAGCTCACAAAGCTCCCAGTCAGGTTTGCTGTCTCCCCAAAAACACTTCCATCTCTTTTTCCAAGAATTAGCCTTAAATAACCAAGGGAGAAAGGGGGAATTCAGGGATCACCAGGAGCTGAAGCAGATACACAGCATGGTCAGAGCCAGCAGGAACCATGGAGAAAGCCCTTGGAGTCCTGGTGGCCAGGAACTTCTCCAGGGCTCAGCAATGTGTCCTGGTGGCCAAGAGGGCCAATGGTGTCCTGGGGCACATCAGGAAAAGGCTTCCAAACCCCCCTGGCTGGGTTCTGGGTGATCCCAAGGTGATCCTGCTGTGCCAGGAGGTTGGACTCCAGGATCTCCAGAGCTCCCTTCCCAACCCTTCCCATCCTCTGAACCCTGAATCCTCACTCCCAGGCTTCCTCATCAAAGAGCAGGTGAATTATTTGACACAGAGAGACCAGCCCTGTTTATTCCCCTTCTTTCTACTCTCCCACTACTGTGATTCATCAGGATTTCCTTTCCAGCATCACTGCTAAGACAAGAGGTGAGGAGGCACTTTCCCACCTTACCTGGGAGGTGTTGAATCCAGTCCTCAGGGCATAGGCCACACACCCATTATCCACAGCTGGAGGAAAAGAGACAAAAAAACCCCAAAAAACTTGGTGTAAAGCTTTCCCAGGCAGAGAGCACCCACTCCTCCCACTGATGAGGGGGAATAATCAACTTGAAGATCTCAGCATCATGAAGATCACAAAGATCTTTAAGATTTAATGATTTCACCTCATGAAAATCATTCAACAGGAGTGGATCCTTCCCAAAAGAGGCATCAAAACCCCTTGAGAAGATCCCCCTGGGTCTTTCTGGAGGGAATGGAGGAGGTACCCACGTTTCAGGCCTGTGCTGGCTTTCTGGGGTGGGATGTGCTGCACCACTTTGGTTCCCCCAAATATGATGTGGAGTCTGGAATCTGCCTGCATGTCCAGGACATGTTCTGGATTCAGCTCCTCCACTGGCTCCTGCAGGACAAGGTCCAAAAAAAAAAAAAAAAAAAAAAAAAAAAATCAAATCACAGCCAGGAAAAAGGAAACCTCAAGGTTTTTGTTGCTTGTCCTTATCCTCTGAGGTGTTCCTCACCCCCTGGTGCAGAGACATGGAGATAAAAATATTCATAAGACAGATTTGAAGAGAAGGAAGGAAGGATTCCACCTTTTTATTATTATTATTTTTTTACTTCCTTGTTTACTTTTGAACTGGGTCTTAGTGGAATTTGACCAGAAATTATTGGAAAAGCTGCACATTTGCTGCTAATGGACTCAATCCCCTCAATAAATGATCCATGAAGAGATTAAACAGAACTGGGCCCAGCACTGATCCCTGGGGACACCACTGGTGACTGGACACCAACTGGATCCAGCACCATTCCAGAGGTCCCTTCCAAGCCTTCCTGTTCTCTAGGAATATATTTTGACTTTTCCAGAGGGGAAAGGCAGGAGGAGAAGCAGGGAGGAGCCCTGGACAGACCTTCATCTGGGGCACAGACTCCCCAGTCAGCATGGCCTCATCCACGATGCAGCGGCCCCGCAGCAGCAGGACATCACAGGGCACCAGGTTCTCCTGGGGAGAGCGACCTGCAGGGAGGAGGAACACATCCAGTTCTCAGGGAAAAAGGGATCCCGGGATGCTCTGAGTCAGGAGGGAGCTTGGAGCCCATCCAGTTCCAACCCTGACACGGTCAGAGACACCTCCCAGCAGCCCAGGTGGTTCCAAGCCCCAACCCGGCCCTTGGACACCTCCAGGATCATCTCATGGATCATCCAAGTGGGTTCCATGGTCCCTCCCAACCCAAAATATTCCATGATTTGAAGATCATCCACTTCCAACCATCTGCCATGGGCAGGGATATCTCCCAGGTTGCTCCAAGCCCCATCCCAACTTCCCTTCAGCCACAGGAGAAGGGGATGGAGAACAGGGAGGAAGGAAATGGAGAACTATAGGGAAGGGGATGGAAAAGCATGGGAGAAAGGGGTGGAAAAGCATGGGAGAAAGGGGTGGAAAAGCATGGGGGAAAGGGGTGGAAAAGCATGGGAGAAAGGGGTGGAAAAGCATGGGAGAAAGGGGTGGAAAAGCATGGGAGAAAGGGGTGGAAAAGCATGGGAGAAAGGGGTGGAAAACCACAGGGGAAGGGGATGGAAAACCACAGGAAAGGGGGTGGAAAACCATAGGGGAAAGGGGTGGAAAACTTTGGAGGAGCAGCTGAGGGAAGGGGTAAATGGTGGGTCTGGATGAGCTCAGAGACTTTTTCCAGCTGAAAGGATTCTCAGATTGAGTCACTTGGCTCTGGCTGAGGTTGAGGTTTCACCCTCTGACACCACATCCTGAGCAAAACCAACCCCAAAAGGCAGAGCCCTGCCCTTCCCCTTCCTCTTCTAGAAGAATCTGTCAGGAGGAAGAGAAATCTTCCCCTCCCCATCCCACCCAGCAGCATCTCAGCTCCATTGATCAAGAGTTTGACTTCAAAAAGCCCCACAGTGGGTGCCAAGTGGCCCTTTTCAAGTGTCCACCTACAAATCCCAATCCCCAGAGCACCCAAGAGAGAGGAGGAGGGTTTGGAGCATTGTTTTCAGGGGGTTTTGGGGTTTTTTGGGTTTTTTTTTAGGGGGGGGAGGTCCTCACCAATGGAAATGATGTCCCCTGGGATGATCTCGTCGCTGCAGATCGGGCGCCACTTCCTGTTCCTGTAAACCTGGAAAAAGGGAATATCCAAAGGTTTTTGGGGAGAGGGAAATGGGGGAAATAAATGAAAAAAGCAAGGAAAAAATCAGAAAGAGCTGCCTGACCTGGATGGTGTAAGGCTTGTTGCCCATTTTGCGGATTTCTGACATGTTCCTCATCTGCTGCTGCACCAGGGAAGCCTCAAAAGCCACCAGCATGGAGAGGGTGAAGACACTGTAGTACCAGTACTCATCCAGGCACCACAGCCCCACACAGAACACCTGGCACACAAGGGACACCCTCAGGAAAAGGAAAAACCCCATTGCCAGGGGTTATTTTTGGTGAAACTCACCCAGGGGAGGTTTAGTTGGAAGGAGCCGGGGAAAAAAAATAAAAAAATTTAAATTAAGGAGGAACTCGGGGGGGAAATGTCAGGAATAAAATGACTCTCCCAGGATTTTCTCCTGGTTTGAGGAGTCAGCAGCTCATCTGCAGCTTTCCAGCCAAAATTCTAAAGGATTCTCTCCTGTTTTCATCAGGAAAAAGCACTCCCAGCTCTTTTCCTTTTACCTGGAAGACGAAGAAGGGAGCAGTTGCTCTTTCCTTAAAGAGTTCCAGGAATTCTGGCACCACCATCTCAGCCCTGGGAAAAGATTTCAGCCCTAATTAATCTCAATCCCTCAGATTCTCAGCAAAAAAACCCAAAAAACCAAAAAAACCCCAACCCAAAAGCCAGCTGCAGCCTCTGGGGTCAGACCCAGCACATCCCAAGTTTCCCTTTTCTCACCAGAATTCCCCATTTCCCATTATTTGGATTCACCTCATTTATTCCCATTATTATTCCCATTTAGAACCCAAGCCTGGAGGAATCCCCTTTGGTCTGACCCCACTCTCTTCCCTTAAAGGAATCACTTCAGGTGATTCTGGGAGAAACTCCAGGTGGAACTGAATTGTTATTTTTTTAAAAAGGACCAAATCTGGGTTGGTTTGGGTTTTTTTTTCCTGGAAAACTCACTTGTTTGTCCCATATTTCTTCTCAGCTGCTCGGATTTCTTTGTCTTCCTGGTAGCCTCTGGCATTCTGGTAGTAGAAAAGAGGATGTTCCACAGGGAAAGCAACAGGGAGAAACTCTTTCTTGCCATCTGCCTCGTAGGAGTATTTGATTTTCTGAAACTCAAAGGAAAGATCCTCCTGCCCGTCCTCACCCTGCAGAGAAAGGGGAAAAAAAACACCCCAAAAGTTGGGCAGAACCCCAAAGGAGAGAATTCCCAATCCTTCAAACCTTTAACCCTGGTAAACACCAGGAAACACCCTTTGGAATCAACACTTTTTATTTTTTTTTAATTTTTTCTTTTCCTCCCCAGTTCTTGAGGTGCAAAAGTGCCACTTTGGTGCTGAAGCCAAAAGTTCTGATCCCTCACCTGATCCCTGTGGAGAGGAACCAGTTCCACAGACCCATTGTTGGGGGTTGGCACCACTTTGGCCAGGGTGGCTTTCTTGGGGCAGGGTTCCTGAAAAGGGGAAAAAAAAAAAAGAGAGGGGGGAGAAAGGGGGGANTGGGAAAAGGGAGAGCCCCCCCCAACTTTTTGGGGGCTGCAGGAAACAAGCTTCAGGTTTCCACCTACAGTTTGCTGTTTTATTATCATTTTGCAAATATACATGCAAAAAAAAACCCAAAAAACCCCCAAACATCCCCAAACCATTGGCACATCACAGCACGGGGTCACAGAGGAGAAGTGATGGGCTCAGGCTCCTGGATTTGAGAGGAACACGGATCTGCACGGAGTCCACAGGAATGTTTGCTGAAAATTCCATCTGAAGGGAGCCCCATCTCCAGGGCCAGAGGCTCTGGAAGTCACAGCACGAGGAGTTCTTCCCTTTCCCAGTGGGAAAACTTCGGAGTCCCCAGAGGACAGAGGTGGAAGGCACCCACCTGGGGCTGGAACTTCTCCATCTGGGCAAATCCAGGTGAGAAATCAGCATTTCTGCCAAAGGCTCCTCCTTCCCTCCCCAAAAGAAATGTCCATAAAGGGTCCATAAACTCTGAGGATGGTGAGGAGGGAGAGGGAGAGCCCTGGGCACCCTCATCCCATGGGAAGGGACTGGGAATCTGCAGGGGTGACGTTCACCTGGGCTTCTTGGAGGTGGAGCAGGAGCAGAGTGAAGGGCCAGGGCTCTGTTCCCCCTCATTCTTCAGCAGGAAAGGTGCAGAAGTCCTGAGAAAAAGCCAAATTCCTCAGGGCTCCATCTCCTTTCATCCCCTGGAGGCTCAGGGAGTTGCTGGGAATCTTCCTCCAGAACTGCAGACATAAAAAACAAACCTTTTCCCTTTTTTTTTTTTTTTTTCTTTTTTTTTTTTTTTTTTTTTTTTTCGTCTCACTTGAGAGGCTGGAGAGCTTTAAAAGACCCAAATATCAGACTTGGCTCCTAGACAGGAGAATCACACCAAGTGTTTCCCTTTGGTAACCCTGCAGGTTTCATACAATGGGGTCCCAGAGTGGTTTGGGTTGGAAGGGACCTTAAAGCTGATCCAGTTCTTGGGGTGAGAACCCCCAAGCCCAGCTGGGCTTGTGCTGGCTCAAAACCAAGTGAATTTTCGGGGAATCACGGGATGCTTGGGGTTGGAAGGGACCTCAGAGCTCATCCAGTCCCAAGTCATGAGCCCAGGGTGCTCCCAGCCCCATCCAACCTCCCCTTGGACACTTCCAGGGATGGAGCAGCCACAGCTTCCCTGGAAAAACCTGTTCCAGGGTCTCCCCAGCCTCAAATTCAAGAATTTCTTCCTCACGTTCAACCTCAATCTCCCCTTTTCAAGTTTTAACCCATTTCCCCTCATCCTCTCCCTACACCCCTGTGTCCAAAATCCTCCCCCAGCTTTCCAGATTTTGGGAATGTTGCTCTGGAGCCTCCTCCAGGCTGAACAACCCCCAGTCCCTCAGCCCCCTGAGCATCTCAGTGGCTCCTCGGGACACATTCCAGGATCTCTGTGTCCTTTAGGAACTGGGGACTCCAGAACTGGACACAGTTCTCCAGGTGAGGTCCCAGAAGAGCAAAGGGGGAGAATTTCCCCCCCATCTTGACCTTCTGGCCAAGTTTCTCTTGCTGCAGCCCAGGACCTGGGTGGTTTCTGGGCCCCAAGCACCCCTTGATGGCTCACGTGGAGCTTCTGCTCCATCACCACCCCAAAGTCCTTCTCCTCAGGGCTGCCCTCAATCCTTCCTCCCCCCCAGCATCTCCTGGTGCCCGGGATTGCCTCCACCCAGCCCCAGAACCTCCAACTTCTGTTGCCTCTGGATGGCATCCCCAGGAAGTGGCGTTTCCCCTCTCTGCTCTCTCTTCCTTCCCCATTTTAGGGGTGCAGGGGATTCATTCCCACCTCCTTCTCCTCCCTTGGCACGAGGATGGGTGGAGAAAAGGGATTCTTCCTTCTCATCTGCAGCAGAGCTCTTGGCTTTGTTAAGTGACGGTGTGACTAAAAAGTTCTGATTCAGCTCTNGGGGGGGGTGGGACCTCTTCTCCCAGCTGAACAGTTCCAGGGGCAGAGGACGTGGCCTGGAGGGGCCCTGGGGGAGCTGGATTGAACTGTCAGCCTGCCAGGTGGAAAAAAACCCACAAAACCCACTTTTCATGATGTTTCAGGTGCCCTGGGCCCCCTCTCAAGCCCAGTTCTGCCTCCTCAGGAGCTTCAGCCACTCACTTGTTGCTCAGATGCTGTTGGCCTCTTGATGTTGCCATCGAGGAGCCAAACTCTCCCAGGTCTGAGCTCTTATTTTTGGAAGAGGAAGATGCTGCCCTGTCCTGGGCACTCGAGGAGAGAACTGCTTTCTGAAGTGGCCTGAACTGTGAGTTTTTATTCAGAAGAAAACCATCCTCCTCCATCTTCTCCCCAGGGGTTAAAACCCCATCACGTGGCAGAGAAGGAGGGAACCTTCCCCTGCTTGCCAGCTTGTTGCCAGCTCCTTTGGAAAAAGTTTTTAAATAAATTCAAGCAACTTGGAGTCTTGGAAAACGGTGGCAAATCCTTTAAAATCAAAGTCAATCAGGTGTTTCTGGCAGTGGTGAACACCAGGGGAGGGCAAGGGGGGATCTGACTTCCTTGGGTGCTTGGTGGCAGCTGGAAATGAGGCCAAAAGAGGGAAAACCATTGCTGAGGGCCAGGAATTCCCAACTCCAGCTGCAGTTTTCTGTTGGTTTTGGGGTTTGTTTTTTTTTTTGGGTCCTTTTATGCAAGACAAACCAAAAGGAGCTCTTCCAGGATTTTTCACCAGGTGTAAAGTGGCAAGGGAGACCTGGGAAAAGCCCAGACTGAGGACCCCAGGACTGCTCTCCCCTTTCCTTGTACCAGAGACTTCTCATCCTTTCCATTTGATTGCTTTCCAGTCCCTGGTTCTGTGGTTTTTTCTCCACTTTCAACTCTTTTTTTCCACTCCCCTTTGCAGCCCAAGGTGTGTTTTGGCTGCAGTTCCACAAAGTTATCAGTGGGTTTTGGTTTTTTTTTATTTTATTATTATTTTAACTCACCCCCTGGCTTTCTGTGTGGCCTGGGGAGGTGCTCAGGACATGTTCTGTGTCTCTTTAATCTGAACTAAACACCCTGTGCTTGGCTGGGGATGATGAGGGGTAATTAATTAATGCATGCAAGGAGTTCTGAGCTCCTTAATTAAGAGAAAGCCAAGGATCATTAGGCTGGTTCATTCTCTGCTTTGTTTTTTCCCCCATTTCTTGGTTTAGGTTGAGGTTGGGTATGTCAGGACTTTATGGGTTGGTGTATTTTTATTTTATTTTATTTTTCCAGGCTGTTGCTTTAACTCCTGTTGATGTCACTTTTGCCTTTCAAGTGGAACTTGAAAAACCAATCAGGTGAATGACACGTGAGCCCAGAACGAGGAACTAAAATAAAATAAAAATAAATTAAAAAAAAAAAAAAAGCCCTGCTTTAATTTTTCATCCAGAAAATACTCTCGTTTTACACTCTGCTTCTCCTACTTAAAGGAACCATAAATCACTGGGTTCCTTTGGTCTTTGCAGTCGTGGGGAGAGATTTAGTGCTGCTGGCAAACCCAGCCCTGAAACGGGCAACTGGAGGGCAGGAGCCACATTCCATCCCCACACAGACACTTGCTTGGCCTGGCCCTCCTCCAGGTCATTTTATTTTATTTTATTTTTTCTTTTTGGGATGGGGGGAGTCCCTCTTGAGCACCAGGGAAATTGTGTGGGGAAGGTTTGTTCCTCTTGTCACCTTTTTATTCCCCTTGGTTCTGCTCCAGACAGGAGGGGAGCAGAATTTTGGGGAGCAGTTGGCATTCCCAAACCCCTCCTGGCCAGCAAATCCCTCGGTGGATTTGGACCTGCTGCACCTTCCTCAAGCCCTGAGATTTAATTCTTCATCCCTGACACTTCTGGAAAGGAAAGTGAGACCTCCAGGCAGCCAATCCTGGGAAAAGGGAGAGCCCCCCCCAACTTTTTGGGGGCTGCAGGAAACAAGCTTCAGGTTTCCACCTACAGTTTGCTGTTTTATTATCATTTTGCAAATATACATGCAAAAAAAAACCAAAATAACAAACCCAAAAACAAAAAAACCCCCCACGACACAACAAAAACCCCACCCCGAAAAAACAGCAAAAAAAAAAAACCCAAAACCCCCCAAACAACCCCAAACCATTGGCACATCACAGCACGGGGTCACAGAGGAGAAGTGATGGAGAGGAGAAATATTCCCTCTTTTCTCAAAGCAGATACCACAGCAAAGACTTTTCAGCCCAGGACCAAACTCCTGACCATCTCTGCAAAGTCCAATGTTCTAAAGCCTGTCCCAGGCCAAACAACCTCTGAAGCAGCAGTGGTGGCCCCCAGAGCTGCCTCAGGACCTTGGGTTTGAGTCTGGAAAGATCCCTGGTGCTGGCAGGGCTTGGGGTGTGGGGCAGAAGAGCCCAAGCAGCAGCTGAGCTGCAAACTACAACTTAAATAAAAGTTGGATGGGCACCTCCAGGTTTGCAGGAGATGGAGCTCCAAAGCTTCAAACACAGAACAAACTGCTACAGTGACAGCTAAACAACATCATTCCATCCATCTGCTGGTGGCTAGGAAGAAGGAGAGAGGTCATCCATTGTCCTTCAGGTTGGGAAAGGTCTCCAGGGGTTGATGCTTCCCTGCTTGCTGGACCTCGTTGCCTCCTCCCTTTGCCCAGAGGAAAAAAAAATCTCTGAAGGTTCTGGGTCCCTTTTCTCCTCCCTCCACCTGGCTCTGGATTGGAAGTGGCATCCATCTGGGATCCTCCTGATCCCGGGAGCTGTTTCTAGGGTCAGGAAGTGAAGTAGGAGCTCTGCATGGAGTAGAGGCGGTCGATGGGGTTGCCCACCCGGGCTTGGAGCAGGTTGGCTTCAGGTGCTGAGAGCAGACAGTCCCCCAGGTGGCTGATGCTCTCGCTGTCCATGTCGTGGAAAACTCCCTCGGAGTCTGGAAAAGGGAAGGAAAAGGAGACAAGTGGGAAGGTGGCATCAGCTGCAGCAAAGGAGAAAGGGGAGAGCAGGAGCAGGGAGAGCCCCTGGGGTCAGCAGGGCAGGAGGTGACCCCACGTGCACCTCGAGAACCGTGGAATTAGGGAAGACTTGAGGGTGGAAAAGATCTTGCAGGGCACCAAGTCCAACCCTTCAAGGCCACCACCACCCCATGGCCCTCAGCACCACATCCCCAGGGCTTGGAAAGCCTTCCAGGGATGGGGATTCCATCATGGAATCATTCTGGGTGGGAAAGAGCCTCAAGATCATCAATTCCAACCAGGAACCCAACTCACCCAAGGCCACCACCACCCCATGGTTCTCAGCTCCACATCCCAAAGGCTTGGAAACCTCTCCAGGGATGATGGGGACTCCATATTCTCCACCCTTCTCCCCCATATTCTCCAGACCCTTCTCCATGTTCTCCAGACCCTTCTCCATGTTCTCCCTCCCTTTCTCCATGTTCTCCAGACCTTTCCCCAGCTCTGTGGTCTTCCCTGGACACGCTCCAGCCCTTCAATGCCTTGTCATGAGGACCCCAAAAGATGTAAATTCTTTTCTCCCTCCCCTAAAAAACTCATACGGGATGGAGACCCCACCAAACGTCCTCTGAGAAAAGCTCAGGTCCTGTGGAGAGTCCTGTGGAGACTTGGACTGCTGGATGGAGGGAGAGGACCATCTCCTACCGTAGGGGTGCAGGTGGTCCCCAGGGAGCTGGGGTGGTGTCAGCCCTTGTCTGTACAAATCTGTGCTGTAGGTGTTCTGGTCCAGGGGCAGCAGCTGCTGTTGGGGGATCCTGGGGTAGGGGACCATGAGCCCCTCCAGGCCATGGACACTTCCACCATCTGGAGACACAAGGAGTGGGGTGGGTTGGAGCAAAGGGTGAGGCCAAAGAAAAAACAAAAACCCCACGGTCTTCTCCAAAGGAGACTCAGGGAATGGTTTGGATTGGAAGGGACCTCAAAGCTCCTCCAGTTCCAACCCTCCTGCCATGGGCAGGGACACCTCCCACCAGCCCAGGGTGCTCCAAGCCCCATCCAACCTGGGCTGAGACACTGCCAGGGATCTGTCTGCAGCAGATGTCAGTTCTGTNATAAGAGACAGGGATGAGGACAGATCCCTCCAGGGATGAGGACAACCTGTGCCAGGGTCTCACCACCTTCCCAGGGCAGAATTTCCTCCTGCAGTCCATCCCAAATCTCCCCTCTCCCAGTTTAAAGCCATCCCCCCTCATCCCATCCCTCCAGACCTTGGTCCCAAGTCCCTCCCCAGCTTTCCTGGAGCCCCTTCAGGCCCTGGAGCTCCTACTGGAGGGATCTGAAGGGACTTCAGGCCCTGGAAGGTGCTCCAAGGTCTCCCTGGAACCTTCTCTTCTCCAGCCTGACCAACCCCAACCTCTCAGCCTGGCTCCAACCCTCCCACCATCTCCAGGGACATCTCTGGATTGGTTCCAACCCTTTCGCCCAGGACCTGCTCGGCTTTGCCGGGTCACGTTGGGCTTCTCCTCACCCCACACTCCCATATTTCCTGATCTCCTCCTGCTCCTCTTCCCTCCCAGAGACACCCAAATCCCTCCCCTCCATCCCGGGCTGCCACCCGCCCGTGTTGTCCCCTGGCTGTCCCCTCACCTTCGCTGTCATCGTTGCTCTGTCTGCTGCTGCGTCCTGTCCCTCTCCCTGTCCCCAGCCTGGGGGTTCCCAGCTGCTCCTGCTCCTGCTGCTGCTGCTGCTGCTGCTGCCTGCGAGCAATCTTCTTCATCTGCAGGGAGATGGAGAGCCTGGACCTGAGGTTCCTGCAGTCAGTGTTCCCCCCAGTCAGTGTTCTCCCAGTCAATGTTCTCTCCAACGTTCTCTCCAGTCAATGTTCTCTCCAGTCAATGTTCTCTGCAATGTTCTTTCCAGTCAATGTTCCCTCCAGTCAATGTTCTTTCCAGTCAATGTTCCCTCCAGTCAACGTTCTCTCCAGTCAATGTTCCCTCCAGTCAACGTTCTCTCCAGTCAACGTTCTCTCCAGTCAATGTTCCCTCCAGTCAATGTTCCCTCCAGCCAATGTTCTCTCCAGCCAATGTTCTCTCCAGTCAATGTTCCCTCCAGTCAATGTTCCCTCCACTCAACGTTCTCCCAACGTTCCCTCCAGTGGTTCCTTCCAGTCAATGTTCTTTCCAGTCAATGTTCCCTGCAATGTTCTCTGCAATATTCTCTCCAGTCAGTGTTCCCTCCAGTCAATGTCCTCTCCAGTCCATGTTCCCTCCAGTCACCAAGGAACGGGACCCCCTGGTCTCTGGGGGAGGTGCCCTTTGCAGTTTAAAACCCAAGGGATTTGGCTTTGCTGCCAAATGAGCTTTACCAAGCCCCCTCTTTTCTGTTTGCACCCTTTAAACTCTGCAAAATTAAAGAGGTTTCAACTTCGAGGAGAAAGACGTGGGAAATCCCTGGCTTCCTATAGCAAGTGGAGGGGAAAGCAAGTAGAATGAGACAAATAATAATTTTTTAACAAGGATGTGCAAAATGTCAACCCCACAAACATCGATTTTCTTTCCGTAATTCTCTTTAAGCTTTTGCTACACCTTGTGGTGGACCTCTGGCTGGTCTTCTCACCATCTACCAGCGATTCTACGTTCAACTTTGGGTTGGATGAGCACGTTTCTGGCCCGTTTGTGGCCCAGGAGCCTTCACTCACCTTGGCTCTTTGGTTCTGGAACCAAACCTGCACCACCCGCACGGTCAAACCCGTCTCGGCTGCCAGGGTCTCTCTTACCTGTCCACAAAAGCCAGGAGAGCTGAATCAGAACTTTTTAGTCACACCGTCACTTAACAAAGCCAAGAGCTGTGTTGAGTGACCTCCTGGTACCTTTCTGCAAGGTTTGGAGGACACCTCAAAGGAAGCTTTGAAGGCTCGGCGCTGCTGGGTGGTCAGGATGGTGCGCGGGCGCTTGGAGCGTTTGTGGTCCTTGCTCTCCTCGCTGCCTTTGCCATGGGAGTGGCCACCATCCTCGTCCTCACTTTTCACTGCCAGGAGGAGAAAGGGGGTCAGCAGGGAGTGGTCTTTCCAAGCCAGCTCCTGGAGCAAGGATTGGGAGGAACTCAGAGGAGTTTTGCTCCTTCCAGGGTGGGATTCAGAGCGGAAGCACCGGATGGAGCTGTGGCTTCGGGGGAATGGGGTCCATTGGGTGACAGAGCCACCCTGGCCCCGTGTTGCCCATCCCCTGATGTCTCCCAGGAGCCCACCCAACCCTCTTCAGATCAGGCCTCAACATCCTGACACCTCCTCGGCCACCAATCACCGGAGGGAAAGACGCCACGACCTCCACCACCCTCCACCTCCATCCTCCCAACCCCTCCCTCTGACTCCTTGGGGACCTCTGCCAGGTTCCCCCGGGGTTTCCAAGCCCCTCACCAGACTCGGTGGGTGCTGGGCTGATGGCACTCAGCATCTCCTTCTCCTTCTCGTAGTCGCTGCGGCACAGGAGTTGTCCCTCCTTGAGCACAAACTCGTCTCCTCGCTGCAGGCGCCGCTCACACTCGCAGCAGTAGAAGCACTGGACGTGGTAAACGTTCTCCAGGACCCTCATGATCAGCTCAGAGGGAGCAATGGCCTTCAAGCAGCTGCTGCACTTGGTCTGGAACAGCCTAGAAAGAAGGTCCCGGTGGTGAAAAGTTTGGAAGAGGAAGATCAGCCCTGGGATGGGGCTCAGGAAGCCAAGGGAAGAAGGAAGGGGATGGTTGGGTGTGGACATCCCAGCTGAGCTTTCTCACCTTAGAGAATCATCAAGTTGTGGAATGGTTTGGGTGGGAAGGGATCTTAAAGACCCCTTAGTCCCAATTCCCCCTCCAGGGACACCTCCCACCAGCCCAGGCTGCTCCAAGCCCCATCCAGCCTGGCCTTGGACACCTCCAGGATCATCTCATGGATCATCCAAGTGGACTTTAAGGTCCTTTCCAACCCAAACCATTCCATGATCTGAAGATCATCTCATTCCAACCCTTCTCCCATGGGCAGGGACACCTCCCACCAGCCCAGGCTGCTCCAAGCCCCATCCAACCCGACCTTGGACACCTCCAGGGATGAGGACAACCTGTGCCAGGGTCTCACCACCTTCCCAGAGAACAATTTCCTCCTGCAGTCCATCCCAAATCTCCCCTCTCCCAGTTTAAAGCCATCCCCCCTCATCCCATCCCTCCAGACCTTGGTCCCAAGTCCCTCCCCAGCTTTCCTGGAGCCCCTTCAGGCCCTGGAGCTCCTACTGGAGGGATCTGAAGGGACTTCAGGCCCTGGAAGGTGCTCCAAGGTCTCCCTGGAACCTTCTCTTCTCCAGCCTGACCAACCCCAACCTCTCAGCCTGGCTCCAACCCTCCCACCATCTCCAGGGACATCTCTGGATTCATTCCAACACCTCTGTGTCCCTTCTGGGGGTGGGGACCCCAGAGTTGGACCCAGTTGTCCAGGTGGGGATTCCCCAGAGTGGAGCAGAGGGGGACAATCCCCTCCCTCCCCCTTCTGCTCAGATTTCTGGGGGTTCAGCCCAGGACAGGGGGGGGGTTTCTGGGCTTCCAGCACACATTGAGATCCTCCTGGAGCCCCACGGAGCATCCTGAACTTTATTGTCCCACCAGGACAGAGGTTTGTGTCCCCTCATCCGGGGCTTTGTCCGGTTATTCCTCATGGAAGGACTTTCTGGAGCCCTCCAGGACCATCCCCAGGGAAGGGTCCAAGAGGGGGGGGGGAAGCTGTTTGTGCCCCTCAACATCTCCAGCGAGAGGAATAAACCCCCAAGCCCGGAGCAGATGGTTCTGATGAAATAATTTGGGATCTAAACAAACGTGAGCGGTGGTGGCTGTGGGCTGACAGCTTCTATTTAGCCACTTGACAAGAGAAAGTAATAAAATAGGGATTAATTAGGCTGTTGTTTAAACACCCAGGATCTTCCCCACCAGCCGGGAACTCATAAACTGGGATTGAGAACAAGACTGGGTTAATCCTCCTGGCAAACTCCGTGGAGCAGGATGAAGAGGCTTTGCAGGGGTGGGCTCAGCCCTTCCAAATACCACCCTGGATTTGTGCTGTGCTGGGGCTTTCTGCTGGAGAGCCTGGGACATTCCAAGTGGAATGGGGTGGGCTTTCAGCCTCCTTTGTCTGAGGCTCTTGGCATCCCTCTTCTCCTCTCCCTCTTTGTCTCTCTGAAGTCACACTCGAAAAATACTTGAATTTGAAGTGGGGAAAAAAAAAAAAAAAAAGGGAAGCAGAGTGGACTTTTAACCACAACCTTCACCAAGGAGGAAACTTGGGAGTGTCCCAGGACAATCCCAGTCCAAATCTGGGCAGGCTGAGCCCAAATCTGTCCCTTCCCTAACGCCACCAACCTGCTGTGACAGCAGAAGGAAAGAGGAAAAAAAAGAGGAAAAAAGAGCCAAGGTCAGAGCCAGTCTGCCATCCTCACTGGCTGGGAGGAGCCAGGAGGCTGTGGCACAGCAAACAAACGAAGTTATTGATGCTCCTGGACTTGCAGCCCAAGAGGAAGAGGAGGGTGAGGTGCTCTGACCGTGACAACCTGGAGGATCCCCCCCAGGGGCTCCCACCTGGAGCCCAATGCTGGATGTGGATCCTCATCCCTCATTTCCCACTTGAATCTTATTTTATTCCATTCCCAGCAGCTGCTTCTTTGTCTTCTTGGGAACCACCCACAATGAATTTCTCATTTCTGGGCATCAAACTCTTTTGGTGTTTTGGTGTTTTGGATTGGTTTGGGGGTTTTTTTGGGTTTTTTTTTCAGTTATCTGTCCCTTATCCTTCAAAGAATGAGTTTCAAAGTGAGCACTGACTTTTCTTTGCCCCTCAGCTGGGAGAATTAAAGTCCCCAGAGATCTGGTACTTGGTTGTGTTGCTGAATCCAGTGGCACAAACCATTGGATTTGAGACAAATTCCCCCCAAGCTCCCCTCTGCCCTTGCTGTATCTTTCAGAGATGGATTTGTTGAGTTGGTTCCAGCCCTGAGCTCCAAACCCATGGAAGGGCAGGGGACATCCTGACATCCTTCAGCATCCTGACCTGATGGGAGGGTTGAGGAAAACCCTGATGGGAAACTCCCTGTCTTGTTTCAAGCTTGGGTTCAATTCATTCTTTTCCTCCACGTGGGGAATTTTTTGGCTCCTTCGCTCTTTCCAGCCTCAGTTGCTTGAGGAAAACATCCGGGAGAGGAAAAATTTGGGCCTGATGTGCTTCAGATTCTGGAGGAATGGAACAGAACCAGGAGGTGATGGAATGGGGTGGGAAGGATGGGAAGATCCCAGCTCACCTGCCAGGCAGCGGATCCTCCGGCTGCCCCGGGGAGGAGGCAGAGAGCAAGTTGGGTTTAAAGATGCTGTCGGGTGGCAGATTTCCACAAAGAGTTGTGGGTTTTTTGTTTTTTTTTTTTTAGTTTGGTCTCTGCTGCTGTTGTTGGCAGCCATCAGGTGAGGGAAGCACCGTGGCTGGGGGGGGATAACTCAATAAAAACACTTTGAGCATCACGAGGGCCCCGAAACCAAATCCCCTCCTCTTCGGACTAATTGAAGAAAACATTCAGCAAGCAGCCTCATAAACACGGTGTCAGCTCGCATTACCCAAAATTAAAATTCTCAGCCTTTCCAACACCAGGAATTCCTAAAGAGCCTGGTTTTAATATTGCCTGAATCCGTTTAAGTCAAGGTAATATTGTTGGCGTTGCCATGGGAACAAGCCCCCAGCTGGGGAGCTGAGGCTCTGGAGCTCTGTGCTCACCCCCGGGGGCTGCCAGTGGGACCCACACCAAGGGACAGCCCGAAAAAGCAGTGGGATCCCAGGTGGGTGATGAAAAGGGCATCTGGGGACAGGAGTGAGAAGAGCAGGGACACCGGGGGCTCCCGGAGCTCGGTGGAGCTTCTGCCTCCCCGTGGCTCACCACAACTTTTGGAAAGACCCTCCTGAGGCTCCTGTGCCTCTGCTCCTCTTTTCACCAGGTCTCCCCCTGACCTTATTGGCATTCTTGTTGGAGAGAATCAAAGAACCACAGAATGGGAGAGGAGGGGGGTTGGAAGGGACCTTCAGGCTCATCCACTCCCAACCCCTGGGTGTAGGCAGGGACACCTCCCACCAGCCCAGGATGCTCCAAGCCCCATCTCACCCGGCCCTGGACACCTCCAGGGATGGAGCAGCCACCTCCAAGATCATCTGGTGAACCATTCAGATGGGCTTTAAGGTCCCTTCCAACCCAACCCATTCCCATGATCTGAAAATCATCCAGTTCCATCCTTCTCCCACGGGCAGGGACACCTCCCGCAGCCCGGGATGCTCCAAGCCTCATCCAGCCTGGACTTGGACACCTCCAGGGATGGGGCAGCCACCTCCAGGATCATCCCATGGATCATCCAAGTGGGCTTTAAGGTCCCTTCCAACCCAAACCATTCCATGATCTAAAGCTCATCCACTTCCATCCTTCTCCCACAGGCAGGGACACCTCCCGGGATGCTCCGAGCCCCATCCAGCCTGGGACCTTCTTGAAGCTGAGTCCCCAACAGCAAGGAATAAATATAAAAAACCCCCATGTTTGGGGTTTTTTTTAACCATTAACAACTTCCTTTTCACAGCATTCAGGGAAGTTTTGGAGCCTGGAGCTGTGGGAAGAGGAACCCCAGCGAAACGCGGGAGAGAGCAGCTCTGATTTTATTTTATTTTTTTAAATTTCTTTTCTAATTTTTTTTTTTTTTTCAGCTCTTTAGTGGACTCCATTTATCAGAGTTTTGTCCTGCTTAAAAATCACCCTGAGCACCTCACTCCCTGTTAATCCTGGCAAGAGCATCCCTGCTCTCCAGATGGGGACCGAGCCCTCTCCGACCTCCTGTGCCACGGGGAAGGAGCTGCCCCAGGAAGGGAAATTCTGGGAGCATCCGATTGTCCCACCAAGATTAAAAGGTGTTAATGAAGCAAAGAATAAGCTGGGAGGGCCTGAGTTTGATGAAACGAGCTTATTTAGTTAGGGTTTAGTCAAAATGAAGCAGTCGTGGCTTAAGCAAGGTCTGTTTGCTCAACACTGAGCTGGAAAATCCATCGGAGCTGCCCGGAATCCTGGAGTGGAAGCTCCAAAGCTGCTTCCCAGGTTTGGGGCTGGGGAAAGGGTCAGAGGAGGGAAATGAGGAGGAAAAGGGCTGGGGCAGAATCTGCTTTTCCATTCCTTCACCCCAAGAGCCATTTACCCCCCCCAGTCCAGGGATAAGAATAAAAGAAAATAAAATAAAAATCATAAAAGATACTAAATAAAGAAAAATATTCAATATTAAAAATGAAATAGAAAAAATAAATAAGATATTAAAAATAACATTTAAGACATTCATAATAAATAAATAAATAACCCTCCTGCTTAATTTCTGACTTCTTCCAGCAACGGTTGGGGCACTGGGAGAGAAGGAATAATTTGGGGGGCACTGATTGCCTTTGCTCTCTGCTCCCCCCCAAAGCTCTTTGTGGATGATTTAAATACATTTTTACCCCCGAAAAAAGTTCACAGCCCATCCCAAGTGCACCAATGTGAGCCAGCAGGATTTCTGCTGTGTGCACCCATCATTACCCCTGCCCAGGCAGGTTCCAGGGGTGGTGTAGTTGCAAACAGGAGCTCAGGGTGTAGCAGGACAAGCTCTCCTCCCACCGGAGCATCCCACATGCCCCGTCTGCACACAGGGCTNCCCCGCCGGTTGGACCCCGGTGAGCGCCCCGGGAAGGGTTGGGTCAGGTCGGGTCGGGGACGGAACCGGTACCGGTACCGGTACCGGGCAGCGGTTTTCTCGCCGTCTGACGCTCCTTGTGCCCGCAGATCACCGTGACCGTGGAGGGAGCGGCGGCGAACCTGGGGAAAGGCTTCGGGCAGCGGAGCGGCGGTTTCCTCTGCGTGAGAACCGGCGGAGAGCAGGTGGGCACCGGGGGAGGGCTTAGGGGGGTGTGTGGTACCGATACCGGTACCGATACCGAGCTCCTGTCCTCTCCAGGCTGCTCCGGTGGTGACCGACGTGCAGGTGCTGAGCGAGCGGAGCCCCCAACCCCCCGGTTACACCCGCGCCCCCGAGTTCCCGGAGCGGCGTAAGAGCCTCCCCGGGGAGTGTGGGGGGAGACGGAGCCAGGGAAGGGGCTGGGACCCTGGGGGTCGGTTCCCTGGTCCCCAGACTTCCCTTCCCGGTTCCCTGGTTCCCAGCCCTCTCTTCCCGGTTCTCTGTCCCTTTCCTCCTCTTCGGATCCCCGGTTCCGGAGCCCCCGTTTCCCCGGCACCCTTCCCGGTGTAACCCGCCCGGTCCCCACCCTGGAATTCCCGGAATCCCCTCCGCCTCCTCCCTTTCCCCTTATCCCAGTCCCCTTCCCGGTGTCCCCCCATCCCCACCTCCCTTTCCCTGCTCCTCAGTCCTTTCCCCGGTTCTCAGCCGCCCCTCCCGGTGCTGTGCCCGTTCCCCTCCCCGCAGGCTCCCGGAAGAAGCGGCTCTACCTGCAGATGGTCCCCAGGGACGCGGCCACCACCGCCGTGTGTGACATCAAGCTGAGCTCCAAGAGCAAAGTTCTCCCTCACTACACGAAAATAGGGTACGGGGGGGGCTGT